>JAJKFJ010022093.1:0-61962 GCA_027382625.1 Tetmemena sp. SeJ-2015 | reverse complement strand
GTCCCAAATCTGCACCCTCCCCACCAGACCATTTATCTTCAGTCGCACTATCTTTACTCTATTCCAAAAATAGCAAACTAATTTTTGATTTTTTTTTTTTTTGGATATATTGAGTAGCGACCTTCTGCTTTGGGAAAGTGTCAGTCTGGTATTTTTAAATGAGGCAACTCTTGCCTACGTCTGAATTCCCCACTAGTCCTATATCGATCTTCAAGTCATAGTCTACTTTAATTGGCTAACTGTTCTGCCCATTTTATCCATTCTGTTAAAAGTACTCCTCATTCACGTTTTCCCCTCTGTTATTTGTGTCAAAGGGCATGGGTTGGATATCAGCCCTCGACGGCTGCTTGCCCGCATTATTATTCTACGAGCCTTGGTTTTATTGCACGCCTCTGCTTGGGCTTTCTGTCATTATTCTCCAATAATAAATAGAGAACAAAAAGAGAGTGATTTCTTAATAAGAAATTAATTACTATTGCGATATTGCTGTGCTAATTTATTGTGTAGAAATATTATATTAATTTGCTGCACGACTGATCTGACTAATAATTATCACTCCTCCATACACAAGACTATGTTTATCAATATATAATCAACTCTCCTACTCCTGCTTAATTTAATTTCTGATTCCTTAATAGCCAAGTTTATATACATGCATTTCAAGGTCATCTAATTTGAGAAGAATTCAAATATAGAGGTTTGGGAAATTTCAAGCTTAAAGATGAAATTTGAGTGATAGGGGGTGTGAGTGGAGAGAGAGGGTCATTAATAAATATATAGGTTTGAAGAATTGTGAAATATAATAATTTTATTGCAATGTTGTCAAAGATCTCAAAAGGCCTCTCCAGAAGCGTCAAAGCCAACCAAGTAAGTGCGCCCTCCTGCTCTAATCCTATCGTAGGCCGCCGTGAGCGCAGTCAGAAGTTTCTCCAGTTAAAACACCAATGAGGATTCATAGCTCAGAAAGATCAACGTCGATTCAGACTACGGGTAAGTAATAACAACCACTAGAGAAAAGCATCTCTCTCGCCCGCAGAACCTTCCACCTCCACTCAGTGTATCTTGACTGGAGGGTGGTCGATCAAAGTGTATTGTGTCTGACTCATTTGTGTAGTGTGACCCCTAAGGAGGCTCACTTGCAGTTTTCCAAGGCCCCCATCATGACTAACTTTGGTGAATTGCCTTTCGGTGAGATCCCTGAGCCTCTCAAGTATGTGAGACCCTTCCGTAAGTTACCTCCATCCACCACCCTCTTTAATTACTAGCCAATTTAATTAATTCTTATTTATTATAATTCAGAGATCACCACCCTCTCAAATGGAATCAGAGTCGCCACTGAGAAGACCTCCCACCAGACCGCCACGTAAGTCACACCCCCAATCTCCAAGTCCCAACTCAGTTTTAACTTGAGTCTATTGGCAAGTATTCTAATCTCTTATGGTTTAGTGTTGGAGTGTTCGTGAAGGCTGGTTCCAGAAACGAGGACCTCGCTACCTCAGGAACTGCTTACCTCCTCGAGAAGATGCTCTTCAGAGGAACCACCTCCAGATCAAAGTCTGACATCAACGACGCACTCGACCAAATTGGAGCCGTCCAAAGAAACAACACCGGCAGAGAGGTCTCCAGCTACTCTCTCCAGGTCTTCAAGGGAGACGTCAACAGAGCCGTCAAGATCCTTGGAGATGCAGTCACCAACTCAGTCCTCAACGAGAACGAACTTGAACTCGTCAAGGAAGAGGTTGCCCATGAGCACGAAGAGTCTGACCACAGATATAGCTGTGCTAATAAGGAGTTCACTATGTTATGCTAGTCTACCTATATTATAATACTTCGAGACCACTATTGATAACGCTCACTTCAACGTGTTCAGAGAACACATGATGGGCCAGCCAGTCAAGGGAGACAAGGACGTTCTCCGCGACCTCAAGGCCGACCACCTCAGAGAATTCCACTCCACCAACTTCTACGGAGACAACCTCGTAGTCGTCGGAGCTGGTAACATCAACCACGAAGAGTTCGTCGCCCAAGTCAACCAACACTTCGCCTCTCTCCCCAAGAGCACTGCTGGCAAGACCAAGAACACCGAGCGCGCTGTCTTCAACCCCGCCCTCCTCTTCATCAGAGACGACGAGATGATCAACTCTAACGTTGCCGTCTTCTACGACGCCCCCTCAGTCAAGCACCCAGACTACTACGCCTTCCTCTTGCTCCAGAACATGTTCGGCAACTACAAGGTTGACAAGAACGCCGAGCACCTCAACGACGTCAAGAAGCAGTACAACTCCATGCACGCCCTCCTCGGAGATCTCCCCGACGTCACCAGACAGGAGTCCCTCTACTACGCCTACTCCGACTCCGGAATCTGGGGTAACTACTTCTTTGGAAACGAGGTGTTCACCAGACAGATGAACTACTGCGGAGTGTGCATGCCCACCATCTACTCCCACTACCTCAACGACGTGGAAGTCTACAGAGGCAGAAACGCTCTCTACAACAAGCTCCTCCGCACTGAGGCCCCCGTTGACCTCGTGAACGAGATCGGCCCTCAGCTCCTCTACCTCAACCGCAGAGTTCCCCGCTCTGAGGTTGCCAAGCGTGTCGCTCACCTCGACAACTACCACATCAAGCACCTCTGCAACCAGTGGTTCTACGATGCCGAGCCCTCATTCACCAACTGGGGCCCCATCGAGCAGGTTTCCATGGTTGGGATCATACAAGTACTTCAAAATCAACACCATGTCCACTGTCACCAACGCTCACCACTCACTCTTCAACTGAGCAATACACAGTGCGTGTGGAGGTGTCTACCAATTCCTCCAAGGAGACTGCGGACGAGCTGCAAAGCAAAGCCTCTCCCTTTTTTTTTGGGTCTTAAAAGGATTGCAAAATTTTTGAAGGGGTACCTAAAAATTTAAAACCCCCAAAAAAAACCTTTAAAGAAAAATTAGAAATAAATTTAGCTTCCCAAAAGTAAGAAAAGGGAAAAAAAAGGAAAAGAATAGCAAAAAAAAAATTTAAAATTCCCCAAAATAATGGAGATCGCACCTAGCTTGAGAGCAACCAAGAAATTCTACACCCGAATGTCAATATACTCTTTCATTTTCTACAATTTGGTGGTGGCTGCTTTGTGGTTTACCTTCCTATATGTCAGGCAAGATGATTACAGTTCTCAAATAGAAGGAGGGGGAATTATGTTTTATCATATTTTGAATTAATTAAATTAATCATGATCTTTTACAATTTCTTATAAAGTTTAATGTCTTTTTTTATCAATATGGATTCTAAATTAAATGGAAAAAATCATATGCTTGTTTTATCTAAATTTATGTGTTAAGTTTCATGAATCTTTCATAAAGGAAACCTTAATTTTAAAATAATTACGTTTGTTTATTGTCCCTTTTATTTCTCAGTTTGATCTGTCTGTTCTTGAAAATCAAATCCAAGAGCTTTCTACAAGGAGAGTGCATATTTGTATAATATGTATTTAATGTGCTAATTTAATGGGATCCCAGCATTAAGAACCAAAAGCACTTGCGCCAACTCCTTAATCAACTCCAGTCAAAATACAACATCCAAGCTGTTGAAGCTGAGGAGACAGAGTAATCGCAGTAGCAACTCACCAAATGTCTTCAAGCCACTCACCTTCAAGAGTAGAAGTGTCCTTTGATACATAGTCAAACTTACATCATATTTATTGATTATCACATATGTTTGATACTGCACTTCAAAGAAGATCTCTATCAGTCAAAACTTGTCCTCATCGAATCAATGCCCACTAAGATAACTATAAACATCAAGGATACCAAGTCTGTGAGTAAGCACATAGATACTATAGAAGACGTGTTAGCAAGATTACTAGAACTAAGGGGAAGTCTTATCGATTATAAGAATTCTGAGAGCAAGAAGATGCTCCACTCAATCCAGATGATTCATCACCAAATTATTACCTTCATACTTATTTCTTAGTGTTCATGTGGTTGAAAATTAAATAGACTCAAGAGGAACAGAACCAATTGAAGGTATAGATGTCCTTCAATTAGCCAGGCAATAAATGGAAGCTCAGTTAGCAACTATTTATAAGCTCTCGGACTAACAGCTTCCAAAGTCTGTCTTTTCAAAGAGGCAAATGTCTAGCAAGTAGCTATAGACCATTAGAAATATAGAGAGATAAGATGAAGGTGGGGTAATTGAGCATCAGTTTATAAAAGCGGAGCCATTGATAAGTTTTCTGAATGAAAATTCGCTCTATCACCACATACCTGATTACTAAATTGAGAAGTAGACTTAGAGGAAGGTTATCAAAGTACAATTGTTCCTGTCTCCTTAGGAAACAAGTGGAGCCCGCAAAGAACTCAAATTTATAAAAGAAGATGAGGAAGGAGAAGCCCATGAAATATTAGAGAACGAGTCTCATAACTTAATTCTAGCTACTCTCAATATTGACAAAACAATGCTGATGAAAGACAAAACAGAGATCAAAGATCACATTAGCAATAAGCTATAGATTTAGTGTAAATAGAATTTTTTAAATCTTAGATTGGATTTTATTGATAGCCTTGATTGTAAGATAAGCATTGAAAAGAGCCTTGAATCTTAAAACTATGAGTGATGTAATTCAATATGCTTAAACTCAAAATATGCAGATTGTTCATAAAGAAGAAGAATAGAAAGACGGATCTTCCCTTTAAGAATAAAGACTATTGCAATGGATACATAACCAAATGATATACTACAGGATTTAAGACATCAAGGATTTAATAGCTATCATAGAAATACTCAAGTTAAACGAGCTGGAGAAGAATAAACTCATTTTCGAGAACAAGACAGTTTTTGAACTAGTCTCGGAGGCATACTCCGATATTGTGAAGCAATTCGAATTAGATAAGTCTAAAGGACTCACAAGAGAGTTCAACTCGAAGGCTTGGAAAGAATCTACTTAGAGACTTGAGTTGCTGCCAGAGAGAATTAGATAGATCCTAGGCGCTCTTTATCACACAAAGGAAATAAATCCTCCTTATTTCTTCTCACTCAGCTTCTCGATTGGAGTTTACTTGCCACTACTGTCTCCACTTATATTCCCTCCGATCCTGACATTCTTAGCCTATTTGAAGCACCTAAAGACTTATCAGCCTCCTAAGAGGAAAGTGGATTGATATTTGGTAACAATTCATTATTTCTCTCACATTTTCCTCTTTCAAAGTTAAGTTAGTATATTTTAAAAATGCTAGTTAATTTGTTTAAATAGAGAAGGTTTAATTGTTGGGTGAAATGGCAGATGAACTTGCAGGTTTTGATTTGGTGATAGCTCAGCTGCAAGAGAAGGAAAGAAGCAGTCACAGAGATGGTTCCAATATACTTGATGGCACTCCAAGCGACAGACTCACTAACACTACTGTAAGCAGTTATTACTCTTTCATTACTTTAATGAATTTCCATCTGAGATAGAAATGTTATAATTCTCATTTCTTCTCTATTATAATTCAAGCATTCCAATTTTGTATAGAATTTCGAGATGACAGCGTCCAAGTTCAAAAGCAAGTTGCTTGAGTAAGTTCGTGTCCAAAGCAGAGAGATGAAGAAGCGCAGCTAATAAGGAAAGAGGAAAGCCTCTCTTTTTCGCGCTGGCTCTTTCCTAGGGGATTTCGCTGGCTTGGACTTAATCTCACAGATTAAAGTTTAAACATATTTAATTGAATATGAGGAGTTTACATGAAAACAAAAGCGAAAGTGAAGGTGGAAGAAGCCACTCGAGTAACGAGTTTTGGGACAATTTCGACGGAGATGAGGAGTTTCTTCCAGGAATAGGGAGCAATGATGAGGTAAGATAGAAGACCATTAAGTTTTTTAAATGTTTGAGTAGAAGAATGGAGGAGAGGAATCTAAGAACAGGAAAGGCAGGATGAGTATTTCCAAGCAAAATAGGAAAGGCAGTTCAAAGGGCTTGCCTATGTCTCTTGGAAGTAATGGAGCCACTGGGGTAAACCAAACTCAAGGCTCTACTCAAAACGCCTCCTATGGAACTTCAGGGTTGATGTTTCAGGGTATGGCAAGCAATAAGATGCATTCAGTATTAGAGTCAGAAGCACTCCAAGGAGTTTAAAGGCAACTCAACAGCGCATTTCCATAAATATCTCATTCATGAATGTTGCATATCTTATTTTCATTAGACTAGATGAAGAAATTGAGGACAGAGAAGGACAATTTAGACATGGTACTTAGAAAAGAAAAGGCTGAGAAGTTAAGAATAGAAGCCAAAATTAAGAAGATGGAAAATGCCCACGATATTGAGAAGAGAAATCTCAAGACCAAAGTTAAAAATAAGGCAAAGGAAAAATATTGCTCAATTAAATCAAGGGAAGCATCTCTTATTATAAAGATGTTTATGAATATAACTTTCGCCTGAATGAGCTGTAGCGTAAGTTCAAATTAGAAATTGAAACTCTGATAAAGTAGTTCAATGACTCCAGGACTAACCTCATCAAGAGGGATTTCCTAATTAAGAAGATGTTGAATATGTTGGCTCTTTAGGAATAATAGAACGTGCAATTTAGAACTGAGTTATGCATCTCTGACCATCCGAGATGGTAAATAATTCCCTCCTTCGAAGTCATAACCATAATTGACTTGTCTAAACTAATCCACCTTATATAAGACAAATACCAAACTTACTCCCCTCTGAATATAAGTATGTGCGAAGGCCTTCATGATGAAAGTAAAACTGAAAACGATGTATGAGCAAAAGAAGGAGACCCAGTCCTTTACTATACCTGCCTAGAGTTATCTAGCTCAGCTTTTGCAAGGAGCCGAGGGTATTCTTGCTAGATAAGCCAAGTGCCTTGCTCCAGAATAGTTTTGTGGGGAACAGGAGTTTGAATGACGATGTTCGCGTTCTGAATGTGAAAATAGACAGACTTAAAAAGAAGAATGAGCAGCAAGAAGAGAAATTAGACAAGCAGAATGATGAGTTCTAGATCTTGAAGGAACTCTATGAAGAGCACCTTTAAATGCTTATGAGAACGCAGTCAATATTAAAAGGACGCTCGAGGCTGAGATTAGGAATCTGAGGAATAACCTCGATGATAAGATCAATGAAATGATTGCTCAGTATAAACACAGAGAAGATATACTTCTGGCTTTTTATGTATTTTTATTCTTGTGGCTGAGAAAAAGAAGATGGAAGAGGAGTTGACTAGATTTAAGAATGAGACTAGGAAAGAACTAGAGTTGAAAGATGTGCTACTAGAGCGATAGTAGAAATTTATCACAGTGCTAAAAAAGGAACTAGTCTTTGCTAAGAACATCATTAAAAATCCGAATCTCTTCCAAAAAGCATTCGAGGATATGAACTTTGACCAAGTTGAGTTGGATTATAAATTCTTTTGTGTTAGAGATATATGTTGAGTTTTACTAGTAAGATCTGAGACCCATAGATAGATTTTATCAGTCTAAACTGAAAAATCCTCTATAGACTTTCAATGAGACGCATCTCTACTATGCAAAAGAGGGTCCTTAGTTCAGGGGAGTGGAGTAAGAGAGATAGGATCTACTCAAACTTTAGCACAATGCGATGTTGAGGTAATAGAGAGCAGGAAGTCTTAAAGGTAGATAAACAGCTAAAATAGGTATGGCTAGGACTAATTAGAATTCACCCAATGGACGTATTGTATCCACAGCTATTCTAAAATTATGTTATCTATTCACTAAATGCCTCCAATTGGCCAGAGAGAGGGATCAAAACGTAACTTTGGTGGTCTCTATTCTATGCAGCAATCCCCAAAGAGGAAGAGACATCACGTTGATGATGAATTTGAGGACAACCCCATTTAGGTTTTGAGGGAATTAACTGCAAACGGTTTCAAAAGACTGAGTTAAAATTTAGAGTCTACTTTAAACGAGGACATAATTGGATTTAACTCTGGAGGCACAAGCAAATGTGCTTCTCCTTTTAATATGAATGACTTAAGTGTATTTATGAGTAAAAACGAATAAAATGAGACTCAATAGTGAGAGGGGAAATCCTTTTATAAGATATTTCAAAGCTTATTTATAGTTGTAGTTTAGCTTATTTTAATTTCCTAATTACAAATTGGGCTGCCTTTGTTACAGTTCCCCCTTTGAATAAAAGCGTATAAAATTTAATAGTAAAATTGGCTAAATATTTATCTAGGTCTTATAAAAGTAAGCCTCCCAAAAATAGGAGTTGTAACTTATTACCACCTAAAATATCGATCATAGTAAAACTTAAATAAATAAGTAAAATGCGAATCTCAGGTTCCTTGCAACAAAATCTTCAAGACTTCTATGCCCTGGAGAAAAGTTTAAAGATAAGTCCAGCCTCCTCAAATTACATTTAAAAGAAACATGGTGCTAATAATACAGCGGCTGATGTTACTCAGACAACAGCAGTAAATACACAACCAACTTAGAAAATGGACTCCACTAATCCTTTCTCGTTTGGGAAGAGCAGCACAATTCAAGATACTCCTCAGATGTAAGGGAATGATTTCAGAAATGGAGAGGACTATCTAAACTTATCAAATTTCTTAAAAGATTAAAAGTCAAGTAACAATACATAGAAGCTTAGAAAGGATAAAGATGTGGCTGCTTATTTGCAATCATAAATTTAGCAAAGTAAAACTATTGAGGGCATGCTTAAGAATATGTCAATGCCACCAGATAAGGGATCTTCACTCTTAGTCTTAGAAGTGGACTCAGACTACCCTACTATCATTTCTGAGTGCAGATACGGCGAAGATGCATAAGATTACGAAAGCATTAAGCCCGCTTCTAGTTTAGGCTATTAATCTATAGTTAATCAAATTTCGGCTTAAAAGTTCTCACCTTCAAGCAGTCTTTTCCAAATTCAAAAAGTTTAAGACTCACAGTAAAACTCAGCCAAGGATCGTGAGGCAAGTACCTTGAAATCTCAACTAAGAAAGAGAAGGAGAGGTTCAGCTAATTCTTCTGACACTTGCTCAAGTTGGTCAAGCCGCGGCTCTACAGAAGAGCAGACTGATAGAAAGATACTTTCTGAGTCTTCCTAATATTAATAAGAGCAGTCTGATAAATTCAGCTTAGACTCTAATTATGAGAACAGACTAAAGTATAGAGAATTTCCACAGATAGACATTTAAAATTCAGGGAACTCAGTTAAGAAGAGTAGCTCTAAAATGCCTAGCAATTGGACTTTAAGCAAGAGAAAAAAGACAAAGTAGAACTAAGGCATAGAGAATAGTTTATAAGGAAAAGACAACTTAAGGTCAAGTACAAACTCAGAAATAAGAGTGGAAGCTCACCAAAAGATTAATAAATCTTAGATCAATAATTTTGCCAAGACTGTCCTTAATCCAGAGATATTCAAACTTAATTAAAGCAAGGGCAGAGAAAAGATTAAACTAAAGGCTTTAAAAGATAAAAAAGAAAAAGACGCATCATCAAAAAATCTTACAGAAAAACTGCACAAGGAGACCTTTGTGTAGTCCTAGTTTAATTTTATCTCTGGGGGGTTATCTAGCAATATTTCCAATTTACTCAAGTGCCAAACAAAACCAACTCAAATTAATGGTCTATCTTCAAGAGATGATAAGACTTTCGATAATGAATCAATATAAACAGAGAATAATTCTCTAAGTTTAATTATGCCTCCGAAAAAGTAAGATCTCGGAAATGACTTTGTAGATGAGTGTTTAAAAAGGGAGTACATAGCTTTGACTTTAAACCAAGTCAGAGCTAGATAAGTTTAGCTTTATGGATTTTAGCCCCCAGAGTATAAAAAGTGGGAGGAAGTGCCTAGGAAAGAAGTAATTGAGTTTGGGTTTTAGGAAGATCTTGAGATTCTGAGAGTTACTAAGAGTTTTAAGGAGTGCCTAGATTGGTCAATTTAGAAGGGCTTAATTCCAACCAAGAAGATCTGCGCTCATTGTAATGCTAGGATGAAAGTTCAAAGAATTAATTAGCAGCAATCTGATGGCTTTGTCTATAGATGTCTCAATAATTAGTGCAAGAATAGAACTGGCATAAGGGAGGGCACGATTTATAAAATATCGAAGATGACTATAATGGAGATAGCAAGACTAATTTTCCATTACTACGTGAGAGGCTTCAATGCTTCTTAAACTTATTAGGAGATGAGAGAGATTATAAATGATAGAATAGATCCTTACTGGGCTCCAGTCATGGCCTAAGCTATTCAGAGGGAAGATACTATTTACAGGATCAACTACAAAGGTATTCATTAAGTATTCAGAAGGATCAGAATGCAAGTCCATATGTGGATTCAAAATCATTGGAGGAGTCATAAGCTTGGAAAATTTGGTAGAGAGGTTGAAATAGACGAGTCGTGCTTTGGCGAAGAAACACTTAAGACTGGGGAAACAGTAAAGGTGTGGGTGATTGGATTTTATGAGCGTGGCACAAAAGAAGCAAGAGCTATAAAAGTTCCTGCCCGTACAGAAGATATTATGACTCAAATTATTTTCGAAAACGTTGAAGTCGGAGCAACAATCTATACAGATTATTGGAGAGGATATACCTAGCTTAAACATTTCTACAAACACCGAGTTGTGAACAAGGCAATGAAAGGCTATGGGACATCAGAGTTTTAAACAACGAATGGCGTTGAATGTTTGTGGTCTGAGATTAAGAGATTCTTTCACATCTATTCTAGCAGCAATCCTGGTAGCATGTAACTTTTCCTTGATGAGGCAATTTGGCGCAGGAAATATAGAACCATTAAAGACAGAACAAACTTTATTCTACAGCTTAACTCTTATCATAACTACAGCAACAAGGGAGCATTAGCAGAAAAAGATGCTTGGGAGGTTGATGACGGTTCATTTTTCTATACCTTCAGGGATTTCCCTCAACAAAGATGATCAGTTCCTGGAATCTAATTCTGTTTTGGATATCTACGAAGGAGATATTGCTCTTGATGGTAAATAAAAAGATCAAAGAAGCTCAACTAAACTGGATCAAAGAGATAGCAAGAGAGGCAATAAAACCTAGATATTGAAGTAGGATGATGAAGAAATTGCAGATTCAGAAATTTAAAGCGATGAGGATTAGGAGTTCTCACTCAACATTGATAATTGATTGCTTTTAAATCGCTCCACATACTTTCATCTTAATTATTTTCTGTAATAATTCTTAAGAAATACTATAAAATAATTCATCATTAAAATCATCTTCTTTTGGGCTCATGTAGCTCTTTTCTGTCATGAGTTCTTCCTCTCTTAGTGATCCTGATTAATCTTAAATAAAACTTTTTTTAATTATCCTAAGCTTATCAGGCATCCAAAGTTCTTTCCTGCGTGCATATTTAGCAATAAACATGGAGTTATTCTTATTATCAGCCACATACCTTTGAAGGGTTTCTGGTTCCATGAACCCTTTTTGAATTTACTCTTACTACAGTAAAATATCGTCTCTAACTGCTTCATAGGAAGAAGATTCTCCTAGCATTTCTAGGTTTTAGAGTGAGAGGACTGACTTCTAAAGAAGTTTAGTTTGCTCTTTAAGCTTATCTCATAAATTAAAAACAGGCTGAACTTTAAAATAACTTTTGTATATTTTGTTATCTCTTATAGTATCATATTTGGCAAATTGAGCCTGGGAGTTTTTAATTTAATTTTTGCTCAAGTGAGCATCACACTACTCTTTGATGAGTCTTACTCTAGTTGTTTACTCGTTATCATCTTAAAGAATAAACTTAAAACCCTTATAATTGATCATCAAAGAGTTGAATGCTGGTGCTATCGATTGAGGTATTTTGAATCTTAATGAAACTCTGCATTTCTTTTTAATTAAAACTGCTGTTCTCGCGCTAAGGGCCTTAAGTGAGAAACAACTATTTGCTTCCCTCTTAGTCCACAGTTTCTCTCTAATCCTACGAATGATTAAAAGAGAAGCTGATCTGTTGAAGTCTTCTTTCCTTCTCCTAGAGATCTTAATTCAGTGCTTCACCAACAACATCCATATTCTTAGGGGAGGTGGTGGAACTCCCATTGAAATTTATGAAATTAATTTTGTTCTTCCTAGTCGTATTTAAGGCTGTAGTCGCTGTTGCTTGAGTGTTTGCAATACTAGCCTCCACTAAAGAGTCTTAAATTTGATTGTGATTCATAATTATGTTTCTCTTAGAAATGGGACTCTCCAAAGAGAGATTGGTGTTCTATTTTCTAAAACTGATGGAATTTCTGGCTTATCGGAAAGAAGCTTTTGGAGAGCTTATACATAAATAAAGAAAATCAAAATATAAGTTAAAGAGTCCATCGAATTGACAGCGGCACTACTCCAATCTAGATTTTGCTGCTATTTCTAAAGCAGCAAATCCTTCTTTTTCTTCTCAAGCTTTTTAGCCAAAATATCCTTAAGCCTTTTCCTTATCATATCACGCTGCTGTTCATCAGTCAGCTCAGGTGAAATATATTAATCGATGACTTCTTGATAGTTCTCAAAGAATTTAGTTGGACTTAATCTGCGCATATAAGGCTTCTCCAGTGTGAAAATGTCCTTGTACTGCTTTGAAAGTAAAATTTTCAACTTAGGTTGTAATTGGGTGGCAGTAATTGTCTTAGGTTTATGAAGACTCTCATCCTTCTCATTTGCTAAAATAGCAGCAGCAAGCGTTTTCTAGTCAATCTTTACTGATTTTTTGAGTTCTAGGGACTCGAGTATCTCCTTCTTTGTGAAACCTTAATCAAACATTCTTAGTAGTTGTTTGAGTCAAAGCTCTGCATTTGCCTCTAAGTTCTTAGGCATGTATTTCTTCAGAACCTGATCTTATACATCATGAATTTTTTTCAACCTTGCAATCGGCAGCTAAGGCTTGTGCTTTAAGTCATTTCCTTTTTCACCATTGGGAGTTTCCCCTCCGCTTTCTTGGGATTTGACTATGCTATTCCCATCACTCATTTTATTCGCACTTTACTGTGAGGCCTACTAGTCTCTCAAAGTGAGAAGAGCATTTCTGTTAAAGGTGAGATTGAAAGAGCAGTTGACTGGAGTGACGAGTGAGGACTAATCTTGGATGATGATTGATGGCTTTTTACTGAAAGCTCTGCGTGTGGTTGTGATAGTCTTATGGCACTCCTCATTTATCTCCTTTTAGCTTATTTCAATCTTCTAGGTCAAGATGAAATCATTCACTGAGGGTTCCTCCTCCGCCTCTAAGATCGAGGATTTCAGAGGTTAGAGTTTCTAAGGAGTGGCCACATGCTTTGGCTTTGAGAATAAGCTAGCCTGACTAGATTTCTTATAAGGTTCAGCTTGCTAGTGACCATCTAAAGACAGTCTTACGCTTCTGAAGTTCCTCAGCTTTCTTGCTGAATTCTAAGGCTATTGTTTCAACTGGAGGAGACTGTCCTCGAAATTAATTGATTTGGGAGTGTCGATTTGCAAAATGGATCTTGTTAGATCCTCAAGCTCTTTTATTTAACGTCTTTGATTTCTGGAAGTTTCATCTGCAGATTCTTATAAAAATTTATGAAAACAATCAAAAAAAATAAAATCCCTCAATAGATAATGCGCTAATTAAATAAATATCTCTATAGGTTTTGGAATAATTTCCTTTTAAAAAGAAAATTATCTAGTTCTAGACCTAACTATAAAGAAATTATAGATTCTTAAGAATCGAAACTAGATCCCTCAAAAATTTTAGTCATATTTTTAACTTTCTTCTTCGTTTCGTCCTCTTTTATGTACACATTTTCCAGGCTATTCAATTAAATAAAAAATCAGAATAGTGATAAAAATTTTATATTCATGAGGTATATATTATTGTTAATCTTTTTCTGAATGGGTTCGTCCTCCCTGGGATTATAATCTTAATGGAAAAACAAATTCTTTCTCAAGTCATGTCTAGCCTAGGACAGGGGTACTTCGTCATTCTGAGACCTTAGCGGTATGATAACTTTAGATTTAGTGGGCTGTCTGTGGCTGCTTCTATGGGTTCTAATTCCTGCGGAGATGGAAGTTGGTGGTAGCTCAGGTTATTGAAAAGTTGAAAGATTTCCAATACTCATAAGATGTTAGCTGCCACGGACATTTGAATTTCTTTTGTGAGAATCTATTCGTGGAGATTGCAGTTAAGGTCATAAATTAATTAGAGATCCAAATTTTTTCAATCCCTAAAATTATCTAATTGAAAATAAGTCTTAAAATTTATTATAAGGTAAATTTATTAACCTTTAAACATTTTAGAAAAGGTAAAGAAGTATCTAGCGACCCGTCGTGTGGAATTTTAGACTTGCTGCTTGAAAAGTTCCTCGCAGATGGAGGAAACAATGTCCTGGAAGCACTTAAATCAAGTTCCTGCTTTTCATTTTTCTCCTGTTTATTCTAATAAGCAGAGTATTTATAATTGTCTCCAGCTCCTTGCTAAGAAATGCCCACTTGCTTTATATTCCGAATAAGCAGTTCTTTTATGGAGAGAGGCTCTTGAAACTTATTCCTAGCGGGGGAAACTGGTGCAGAGAAATTCTCTAATGGATTCAGCACTCAAGGCTTGGAGGGCTAACTAGGGTTAAACTAGCCAGAGCGGACGTTTCGAAAATAATTTGGAACAGCAGCCTGGGAATTCTATTATTGCTGTGTCTTCAAGTGACCAGAGTTATTCATTTATAATTTCTTACACAAGCAAAAAAGAAATTTTCATATCAAAACTCTTCTTAAAGGAAGAAGAATGAATTTTATGGTTCAATTCTTATCGGATAAAGTTATAAGATAAAAAAGTTAAAGTGCTATTTTTATTTATAATTGCGCATTATAATTTATTAAGGATAAACTAAATGCAGAACTCAAGTTCATTCTACAGCTCTAATCTTGCCAAGTAAGTACTTCCAAATTGCATTTCAATTCCTTAAACCCTATGTAGGAAGCAAGTCCTGAATTATTAGTCACAGAGAGGGGCCCAACCTCAGTCACAGCAGCTGGCTCAGAATCAGTAGCAGCACCATTAACTACCAAATTCAAATTTCAACTCAGTTCCGCATTTCCAGCAAAATGCTTAGCCTTAGAGTTATCATCAACAAAGCCACAATCATCCCATCAATTAGGCTGATTTAATTACATATCTTTAGATTGTTTGGTCTACTTTTATTAAGATTTGAACAAACTAAAAGTAACAGGAATGGCAATCAATTCGCAAGTGTAGAATCAGTCGCATGAGCAGCAATTCATAGCTCCTCAAAACTATAGCACTTCAAGAACTGCTAGAATAGGGGGAGGGGGCCCTCACACGACTCCAAACATCAAAGGAGTCTACAATAAGAATGGTTAGGTTATTTATAGACAAGAGGCCTGGGTAAATCCACATTCTTATTAGCTTTAAATGAGAGAGAGGGTTCGATGAGGGGGGACGATTGAAAGTCAAAGGTCTCAAATGAATTAGCACACCAAAATTAAAGGCAAATTCAAACTATTATGATGGTAGAGACTAATCAAATTGAACCCAATGACTTTGAGTCACCTCAAAATGGAGCCTATAACATTCGGAATGGATTGTATATTAGACCTAATAGCCCATAGAATCAAATCAGTAGCTTCAACTAGCCTCAAAACTCTCAAACTAGAAAGTCAATGCCTGCTCCAAGTACCTCTTCAAATTTTAAAGATAGCAGACTGAACAACACCTTAGATATTTAAGAGGAAAGAGGCGTCATCTTTAATCACTAAAGCCCAAATGCTTAATTCTAGAGTTTCAGACTTGAGGAAGATATGATGGGATTTAGGTTCAATAATTTCAGCTTAAATAATCCTCTTCCGACTGAGGAGGACTAAGAATATATTCTTTCATTATCTCATTAAATAGTTGGAGATTAGGTAAAATCTCAATAGCCTTGCTACTCATTTAAATAGCCTAATTAATAATTATCATAGTAATTTTTTATCACTAGTTAGAATAAAGAATCGTCCCTCCTCCGACTACTAATCTGTTCAGTCCCCCAATTAATCTTTCCCCTCCTAATGAGAATGTAAACCTCTTACAATATGGCGAAATAGAAGAGGAAGATGCTAACGTGCCCTCTGATAACGTGTCTGTAGAAGAAGCTCCCGCATCTTTGAATCACACTCATTCTTAGAGGGAGACTCCTCGAGAGATGTAGCCCTAAAATCCTCCTCCAATAAATCTTAATTCAGCACCTATCTACTCTCCGAATTAATCAGATCTTTGGAATCGGTCCAATAATATAACAGCGGTTTCTTCTTAAACTGTAGGCTCAACAGCTATGGATACTTTCGTGATTAACATGACTCCCTCTGAGTTCTTAAGTCGCCATTTTATTTTCTAGCAAGATGGCGGGAACGGTTCTAATCCTCAATACATACTCATCTAAAAACCTCCTCCTCCAAGTCCATTAAAAACTGATGAAAATTAAAGTGTAGGAAATATGTCGAGTCAATAGGCCCAGTAATTTATTTAGTAGAGGCAGTTTCAAAGCATTGTACAGGGAAATCAAAATAGGAATCAACCTTAGTTTATACTGGTTAATGATTTTGGCAACTTAGTTTAGCTCAGGTAGTAACCCTCTGATAGAGGATAAGTAGTATCGGGCAATCTTTTTATTCATAGCAATATAAATACTGACACTCATACCTCTCAATTACCCTCAGTCAATCCTATTTAATCTTTTGCCAATAACTCAGTTGCTAATCCTAGTCCGAACAACTTTAACAGATGAATTTCGATTTATTATCTAATTATCAGAAGAGTGAATGCCTAGATGAATATAGTTAGTAACAACTTTGAGCCAGTTCTTAGACCGGTATAAGTATCGAGAAACAGCCCTAGTGTAGCAAATTCCTCAGTCCATCACTAACTTACCACTTTTGATGTTGAAGCTGAGGAGGTCACTAGGAATATCAATCTCCCGAACATCGGCAAGTCCTAGAGTATAGCTTCTTAAGAATAAAAATCAGTTGTCAACTCAGTATACCAGGAGATCTTGGAGAATTAGCAACGCTCTAACAATACCACCATTCGTGGCTTAGAGAAAGTAATTGAGGAGAACGAAAAATTGAAACTCAAAGTTCAAGAAATGGAGTAGTAGATAGCTTTCTTGTAGAGATAGAACTAGGCTTTCTAGAGAGAACTCGCTCTCAGAAATCAAAGTAGGGATTGATTGACTCAGCTTACTTTATAATGATAGATTTCTTTAATCCAAATTATTTGATCGCACAAGTTATGAATCGAATAACTAAGTTTTCTTTTTTGTAAGATTGAGGATTGACAAATTTTGTGTGAGGATGAAGTGAAAATAAAAACCCCACATTGTTTGATGCTTTCCCTCTTTGCACTTGCAAATTTTCCCTATTTATAAATTTCCTTTTCTTTTTATGATACCTCTTCTACTTAGGATGGAAAATTTCTGTCCCTAATTTAAATTAAAGGAGTCTCGCTCTTTACATATTTACTGTGAGAGTATTAAAATATCGAGTTAAGAATATTGAGAAGCAAGCAATAACAATAATTAAAATGTCAGATAAAGAGGAGGCAGCCAAAGTTGATAAAAGTCTTGAGAAAAAGCTGAGGCAAGCCAAAAGAAACTCCATAATCAACTCCTCCAGGTCCCTAACTAATCAAATAATATCAATCCATGAAATGTCCAAGAATAGTGAGTAATTATTATTGTGGATGTATTGGATAATATATTGTGAGGAAGGTCTGCGAGGAAATTTTAACAAAGAGGCCCGCTAATTGTCGCAAGGCAGCAGACTCAGAGCAAGTGGGACCGCACTTGACTTAACTCGAACTATTAGTCCTTCTTTCAAAATTAATTAGCTCCATTCTTAACATTAATGATTTATCTCAAAATGACAGAGATAGATTTCCAATAGGAGGAATAGTATTTAAAATAGTATATCAATTAAATATACAATTGAATAAAAATCTTCGAAGAGAAACGTAAAAATTCACATAGAAAAGGTCAAGGGGTCAGCAAATCACAGAAAAAATACTGGAAAGGACATGTCGCCCATCCAAAACAATTAGCAATTGCTAGAGACATACAATAGTCAGCCCTTTCAAGCACCTCAAAACTATGGCTCCCACTAGAGGAGATAGGGATAGCTCTCATCATAGGTCAGGAGGCGAGGAGAGAAATTCAAGTGCAGCGAGTAGGAGCAGCCATCAAAGGAAAGAATCGGAGAACGGTACTCAAAATAATAAGGGCACTTTTGAATCTTAAATGAATTAATTTAAGGGCTCGCTAATAGGCTTGAGATAAGATAATAATATTTTCTTGGGACAAACTCCAACTGATATTAATGAAATAGTAAAGGGGCTCATCTCTGAAACTTTTATCACAAATGAGATATTTCTAATATCTCTATTTATTTAAACTTAGGAATAATTATAGAAGCAAAGTATTACCGAAAATTTATTAAATAGGCAGCAGTCTCTCGCTTAGGAAAGGCAACCTAAATCCGGCTAACCATTAATTCTTCAGCTCCGCAAGAAAACTCTAAAGAAAATAGTGGTTGATAGTGGTGGGGAATCAACTGTTAAATATTTTGGATCTATATCATTATTTAATAATCAGGCTCCGGATAGTCTTTGATATAGCGCAAATCTCGAATGATGAATCTGAAACCCCTGAACACGTCAAATGAAAACTCTCTCAACCTCAATTAAATGAGGGCAGGCGGGGGCAACTCTTCCCAAAGCAGTCTAGAGAATCACAGACTGACAGTCAAGAAGCAGGCTTATGATGTAATGGGAAGGAGTCCTTTGACACCTATGAGTGCAACTTTCAGTCCCGCAACCAAGCGCCAGCTGCTTGAACCTTCATATCGTAAAGGAGATAGAAAAGAAGAAAACTTAAAGAAGTTCAGAAGAGCAGTCAACCTTATTATAGACAAGTAGAGAATCAAGCGATAAGGCCATTCACCATTTTATCACTTAAGTGATGTGCATTTCTTATTTGCATCTTATGGAGGCAGTGGCAACAATCAATTTAACGCACTAAATTTAACACAGAGAGGAGAAGAGTCCAAGGAAGATCAGAGATAAGACTCAGTCTTCTCTGGCTCTCAAAGAGGTGACACGTTTCTCAGCACTAACTCTTATTTCCTCACAAAGCCTGATAATTCTAGGAATCAGTTTCTTCCAGTGCCCATGACTCCAATGCTAAGAAGAAACAAGATGTCTTTCTTTGATGTGGTCAAGAGTCTCAATCCCTTCAAGAAGGCTTAAATAGCGACAGACACCTAAGTAGCAGATTTAAATGCTGAAATGGAGAGAATTCTAAAAATCATTTAGTAGTAGCAGTATTTGAAAGAATTAGAGTCAGTTCGAGAGAGTAGCTTGAGCAAGAAGCAGAGAAAAGAAGATAAAGAGCAAGACACTTATGGAGAAAGGCGAAGCTAGTTTTCAGAGCCATAAATATCTGGAAGAAGATCTAAACTGAGATTCAGATGTATGGTACACACAACTACGAGTTCAGAGATCAGTTCAATGTCACGAAGAGAAAGACTGTCCTTGCGAGATCAACCTCTATCAGATATGATTACCACGATTAGAAGGGCATAGCATTCACCCCTTACTTTCATCCAGAGCCAACAATGAAAATTAATCCTATATGATGAAGGATAAAATTTGAACTAAGAAGAATAGAGGATTAATAATATAGAGGGAGTGAAGGGAAGAAGATTTAAAAAGCGGGTTTTTTGAACTTTTAGAATTAATATACAGCGTTGACAGCGCAAAATCTCTTGTTCGAGAATCAGTAGGAACTTCATCCACCGAAACCGTAGAGGGTTCTGCCTTGTCTCTTGAGGGCGTAGACGACGTCGAGGGCGGTGACGGTCTTTCTCTTGGCGTGTTCAGTGTAGGTGACGGAGTCTCTGATCACGTTCTCGAGGAAGCTTCTGAGGACGTTTCTGGTCTCCTCATAGATGAGAGAGCTGATTCTCTTGACTCCACCTCTTCTGGCGAGTCTTCTGATTGCGGGCTTGGTGATTCCCATGATGGTCTCCTTGAGTGACTTCTTGGTGTGTCTCTTGGCACCAACTTTTCCGTATCCCTTTCCAACTTTACCTCTTCCGGCCATTGTGTTTTGATTTTTAAATTATTTATAAGCTGTTAACAGCTCCCCCTTAAGTAGTAATTAATTAGCGACCCAGAACTCGCAATCTGAGATATCATTGGCTGCAATTCACTCCGCAAAATATCAGCCCCTAAAATCAGATTTTTCGAAATTTAACACACAAAGTTCAATTAAAAGCCTATAAGAATCTTAAAAGTGTTATAAAGGCAGATTAAAGTGGAAGCTAATGGACTTTGAATTTGTTAATTAAAATATCACAATTGATAGACTAAAGTTAATTATACAATTAGCGTATAATATTAGCTAGTACACATGAACATATAAAAAGCAATTAAATTATTGATTATTTGATAATCCAAAACATCTTAATTACTGCGTTAATCTACTTAATTGCTAATTATGAAAAAAATAAATTTATATATCATAATAAAAATGCCCATTAATTCTTTTTCATCGAGCAAATTATTTCCTTGAATATTATAATTCAAAATGTCAATGGCTAATTCTACAAGAGATAGCATAGGAAGTAGCTTCCTTGATAGCTCATTTGGCAAGAAACTAGCAGGAGCAGCTACTGATAAATACGCTGGAAAGTCTTGCTGTCCATCGCTAACTTTAAAACAGAGAATTGTTGGCTACGGCATTTGCACCGCACTAGGTATGAATCAAAATAAGCACTTTCTTCTTTAAAATACTTCTTCTTTCATACCTCTTCCCTATCTTCTTTTTGTCTAAATCTTATCCCTTTTCTAGGCTTCATAATTGGGTTACTGTCTTTCGGGGTTTTCTTTTCAGGAGGAGACTTGACAAGGTTTGCGATCCCTTACACATTCGGTACACTACTTTCCCTAGCAGGGTAAGAAAAACTTTTTCTTAATAAAATTTGCTTCTACCTTAAGAGCTAATTAGCCAGGTCGATTAAACACTTATATAGATCTTTTTTCCTGTCAGGCCCTTTGAACTAACTCAAGCGTATGTTCCTGAGAAAGCGCATTATAGTAACAATAGTGTTCCTTGCCTCAATTGCAATGACGCTTATCTCTGCGATAGTAATCAAGAAACCTATACTCGTGCTAATATTCGTCATAATCTAATACTGCTCCTATTTCTGGTATTGCCTTTCATACATCCCCTATGGAAGAGAGGCAATTTGCAAGTGCTTCAAAAGAAGAGCAGCTTCCTGAGCATGATACACCCTAGTAGCTTATCTTACTTGCATATTTCATTTGTACAGAACTAATCAGAAAAGGCTTAGTCCTTTCATGCATCTATTATAATCATACCCCAATTATTTATTTTCTTAAGCTATCAAAATGGTATAAGTAATTACCTTATAGATTTTTATAATGGATTTAGCTGAATTAATGATAGTATTTTAATTCATCCAGATACCTAGTTCAAGAAGATTTGGTCTCTGTTCGTGATAAGTTGCATGATATACTCGAGCATAGTGATGCCTTACCGACTAGCCTTTTTAGAGTACATGCCTTGGGACAGTTGGTATGTGCTGGATCTTTTGGCTGACCTGTGCTACTTCTTTGATGTCTTTGTAAACGCCTTCTCTGCCTACTATGAGGAGGATGGCACACTTATTACCAGCAACAGAGTCATCTTCCTTGACTACTTGAGAACATGGCTATTGTTAGATATCATAGCTTGTTTCCCAATTACTCTGCTTGAGTAGGACAACCATAAGTTGAGCTCTGACATAGTCTCCTCCATAAATATCTTTGCAAGGTTGCTCAGGCTTCCCCGACTCTACTCAAATAAAAATCATACCTATAATGAAATATTGAAAATTATTTATCAAAGGGCAAATTTACCAGGTTTTCTAAAATCTTAGGGAGTTTTAAGAGAAATAAAATTCTGGTAGCTATCTAGGAATTCTTATATTAATCCAATCCTAAATTAGATATCTTTATTCGTGTAGATGAATGTGGGTATTTGGAGATTGTTGAAATTTGGACTAGCAGGTTGTGTCTGTATACATGTTTCAGCGTGTTTATGGTTTTTCACATCAAAAGCTAACGACTTCGACCCAGATACTTGGGTTGTGAGAAATGGCATAATAGATGATTCAGAGAGCAGGAAGTACTTGTTTTCCATCTACTGGTCTATTTCAACTGTGCTCACTGTGGGGTATGGTGATGTGCATGCCCTCACAAACTTTGAAAGACTTCTCTCAGTACTTTGGATGATGATTGGTGTAATCTTCTACTCTGTAGTTTCATCATTTATTATGCCAATTTTATTGTAGTGATAGGACTCATAACTGTTATTCTGGGGAAGTTAGATAGCAGATCATCTATATTGAAGAGTAAGCTAGAGATCATAGATCAATTTTGCATGGAGTCCCAAGTGAGCCTGGAGCTAAAGCGCAAGATCAAAGACGCACTTGAGTATCACTCTAACCGCAGTGCTTTCTCCTATATAGACAACACTTAAATCCTTAATGACCTTCCTGTTCATCTCAAGTGCGAGATAGCTCTCCAGATTCATTCAGGAAATATTGGGCGCCTTCCATTCTTTAAGAATAAAGACTAAGCATTTATAGGAGATGTAGTCCCACTGCTGCAACCTCTGAGAGTTCTAGCCAATGATTACATCTATAATGTGGATGACCATCCCTATGAGATCTACTTTATAGTTGAGGGTAGGGTTAATTTCATTATGGAAAATGCAGAATGATTAACAATCTTCTATCATGTTTATTTTTGAATGTGTATTCAAAACATGGCCTCAAGGAGCTTACTTTGGAGAGATTGAAATAATTTTTCAGAAGAAGAGAATCTGCACCGCAAAAGCCGAACAACATTGCGATTTATTCACTCTCAACAAGAAGTACTACCAGACTACGATTTATAATGACTTCTCCGAGATAGAGAGAAACCTGAGGGAGTTAGCACTTGAAAGAGAAGTGAAAATAAATTAGTCCTTGGACAAAGCAAGACAAATCCTAGAGGCGATTGGAATAACTGAAGCTCTGCAGTTACCAACAAGGTAGAAAAGAGGTTCTATAAATTCTTAAATGACCTCTAAAAGAAGAAGAGAAGCTTTTAAGAAGACTGCGATCAAGAAAGTCGCTCAGTCATTTGACGAAGCGCACCGTAGTTTCTCTCTATCAGATGTGTCTATGAATAAGAGTCAACGCTTTGGACACAATATTTCAAGTTCAATGATTGTGCAGAGGGACGAGGGAAGTCCAATAAAAGCGAAGTAAAGCAGCAATGCAGATACACTTACTGAAAAGTAAGAAGGTGAGAAAAAGAGGGAAAAGAAAGTAGCTGACGAGGATACATCCTCAAGCGATGATTTCAACATTTGGGGTGGGGATGAAAAGAGCGAAAGTGAAGAGAAAGATAGTCATGAAGAGAAGGAGTTAGATTTTCATTTTATTCTTCGTTTTAGGTGTCATAAAAAAAGAAACCCAAGAGCACAGGCTAAAAATCTCCAGCCAAATCTCCTCCAAAAACTCTAGATATGCTTTTCACTTTAAGTTATATTTAAAACTAACAACTTTGATAGGTATAAGCAGATATTTGAGGAATAGAGGCAGAGATAGATGCAATTAAAGAAGATTACTACTATTAAAAGTGAGATGGAGATCTCAAGTACTGACAAAGAAAGCAGTGAGATGAGTAGTAGTAGTAGCAGCAGCAGTAGTAGCAGTGATTCTTAGTCAGATCAAAGTGAAATAGGAAAATCAAAGGGGACTATCAAATCAGAGTAGACTATTAAAAATGTGAAAGTGGCAAAGAATAATACCAAGATCTTTAATTTAGAATTTGAACTTCACTAATTTTGTATCAAAGTGAAAGAAGGAGTAGTGTTAGATGTTAAGCAAGCAAAGTCCAAAGCGAAAAAGAGATCTCGAACAAATGTTTAAAGGGAGAGCAGTAGCAGTAGCTCTTCAAGTGAAGATAGTCTTCAAACATCTAAGTCCCTCTAAAGTGATCCCTAATCTGCTACGGAAGGAGGGCAAAATAAATCTACTAAAAATTAGAAAGAGACAGCGCATGAAGATTCTATTCCAAAGATTAAGATAATCGAAATTAATGATTTACAAGCTGATATTTTGCACGCTGAACTTATTTCTATTATTTAACTTGTTTCTCCTAACCAGGAGAATTTTCTAAGCCCTTTCCACACTAACAACATCGAAAAGATTGGAGTAGGTTCTCAGATGTCCAACTTTCTAACCAATCTAAATGTATTAATTCTTAGAGTCGAGAAATTTATAATTAGTGAATGACGAGCTATAGTCTTTCTAGAAATAGCTGAGTTTAAAGAGAAATGACCAGCACCTAGCAGTAAGAAACCTTGAAAAAGTACAGCCAGACGTGAGTGCACACAATGCCATTGAGTAGAAATTAATAAACTCTGTGTATAATATTTTAAATAAATTCCAACTTAGAGTTGAGAAGGTGCTAGAGGAAAACGAATCCTCCGACAGCAGAGATAAATTCTGAGGCTCATATTTAAAGCTTACTATATTTTAAGATAAAATCCGTGAAAGGAAGATCACGCTTCCGTTTAGGGACAACTCAGTTTCTTCCTCTTAAAATCATGCTAGTCAGCGCAAGGTTCTGAGAGATGGCAAGAAAAAATCAACTTAGAGTCTCTCATCATTCAACTCTCTAGACAAAAATTTTAATTAAATTTGAATTGGAGATTTGTAAAGAAAATTTTAAGCAGAGAGCTTAGAGTTTCAAGAAGAAGGACAGCAAGAGCTATGCTAAGTTCGCTGATTTAATTCTGAGTCCTATAACTTAAGTAGAGAGCTAGAAGCTGTATCTTGAGGACAGACCCTCACTTGACTTTGATTCCCAAGTATTCTAGATAGCTATTGCAAACCATAGACTATTAATTATTATATTAAAACCCTAACGGGAGTCAAATTTGTTGCAAGTGCGGCTTAAACTAGCTACTGAGTAGCAATCTGAACAGCTAGGCGAATGTTACTCCTATTAAGTCTGGATCAAACACCAGAAAAGAAGCATAGTCGGTTACCCAAAAAGACTATCACTAGCAGCGGCAGTTGAAGGAAATGGCTTAACAGCTTAAGAGAGTCAAGGGACATTTCATTGAGAATAGCAACTAGTACGAAAATTTGGAGTCAAAATTAATTTGGCTACTTATTTATATAAAGAGTTTAAAGTGCAAACATTGCAAACCTCGATGGATTTAATGGCCAAGATGATGAAGGATATTGGTTAGAAGCAATTACAAAAGCAGTTTTAGACACATAGAGATTAAATACTTCTTTTTATGAATTTTATTCATAATAAGAGAGGAAGTGAAGCGAAATAAGACTGAGAAAATAGGAGAGGCATAACAAAGTCCTCCTAAAAGTGTAGTGCAAAAAGGCTTGATGGGCTAGCAAGCTCAAAAGAATGAGAAGTACAGGAATAAGCTGGAGCATTACAAGAGTGTCAATGCTGAGAATTTTAAGAGCAACTTCTTTTAGTCCAACAAGGGAAAGTCTAGCAAGATAATTCATGCCAGAGGATTTTTTATATTGCTAAAGCACATTTATTGATAGTCTGGAGTAGGTTTGCTAGCAGCAGCAGGAGGCAGCATTTCATCTTCAACTGACTGGATGAAGAACTCATTCACGTTGGACAGCCACAACTCTCTCATACCAATTCAGAGAGAGCTCGATTAAAAGAAAAACCTGATGAGTACAACTGTTGATGAGAGGAAGAAAGATGCCAAATTGTTTCATAGAATTAACTTATATTAAAGAGTAGCAAATGATATTCTCCTACAGCGATGATCTTGAAATTTATAGAATATCAAGGTTTGTTGTTTAATTTTACAAAGAGACTATGGGGATCCTTACTCTGAGCACTTCCTGAATATTTCCTCTCGCGAGTCCCTACCCGGATTAGTGACGCGAACTTAGCCAGGAGTATTGAATCTCATTTGAAAAAAACTAAGTTTATAAAGCAAAAAGTTTGCAAGCGTTCTAAATTTTATTGAAAATGAATTTCCTCATAAACTTTTGGATTCAGAGATCTTTTTGAAAGATAAGCAATGATGTTAAATTACTGATTAAGTGGAGATCATCTTAAATAGACTTTATCTTTAGAGTCTTTAACAAGCTCGTTAACATCCTCCACCATGCCCATAAGTCTACTTGCCTGCTCATCTCTCTGAGTGGAAATGTTTGCTCATAAACAAATAATTAGTTCGCATCGAGATGAGATACTTTGTCCCTGACTATATCCTTAATTTCAAACCTTGGCTCAAGATCTATTCCTTTAGTCTTTGAGGTTTCTTTCGTTGACTTCAGTTCTTCCTTCTGCTTGTTAATTACATCATCGTCCTTCTCGAACTCGTTAAGCAGATCTTGTAGCTCAGGAATCTTCATGCTGAAGCCTTTAGTTTCTCCATCACTATCTTCATCAGTGGGGTAATCAACTTCCTTTGCAGCTTGGAGTGGTTGAGGTAAAGAGAAATGGTCCTCAAAGAAGACTTGAGTTATCTGCACTGACTTCCTCTCTCGCCAAATGTCAGAGAGATTAGTTGGCATCTGCTCGATTACCTCTCACACCAAAGTTTCCTGGCAGATACTGAGTTTCCACTTCCATAGACTTAATGAAAGCTCCACCCATAGACTTGGTGAAAGCTGTGGCTGTGAAGACAGCAGACCCGCCAACGTTATTACGCAGCATAATCTCATCCTTAGGATCATATCGAGGCCGAGGATAGCTATTAAGGTTGTAGTCAGTGTCAATCTCACTCTGACGTTTAAGAGAGACATACTCTCTTAAAGTAGGGTGAGCTCTTACCATCAAGTCTATCGAGTAGTCGAAGACTTTCTTAAATGTGGATGGCATGTGAACAATTGCAAGTGAGGCGATATCTTTAGTAGCTTTTTTAAGAAGCTTCTGCTGTTCAAATGCCTAAGCTTGAGCCTTCTCGAGGTCAGGTTCACCTCTTCTTGATTTCATAATGCTTTCGTATTCGCATCCTGGTCTCACTAACTTATCAGCCTCAATTAAATAAAGAAAATCTGGATTAAATTGACTCTACTGGGTCGAACTGAGATATCTAAGGCAAAGCATTTTTCTAATACTTTTGCACCTCAAACTCCAATTGCTCAAGGCTTTCATAAGGCACTAGATCATCGAAGCTAATGGGAGGGTTTGCTTCTACTTTCTCCATAAACGAAGCGATGTTTGTTTCATACTCAAGAGGCAGTTTCTTCTGAGCGTTTCTTATGTTATCTATGTTAAAGTTGAAAGTGAACTTAATGTTCTTTTAATGTCATATTAGATTGGTGAAATTAATATATGAAAATCATCCTCATTTTCACCATCAGTCATCCTAAGGTTAAGTGCATCCTTCCAATCTTAAGCAACCAATTTTTTGCACTCCTCTCTTGTCCTTACACCTGCCTCTCTGAGCTTAACCCTAATTTTCACGAGTCTTTTCTCAGCTCTCATTCTTGTAATAAGCTTGTTTGCGTTCTTCAAAAATAGATGAACTAATCTTCTCCTCATTGCAAAATGGTTATTCTCAAATGCATCCCACTTTGGCTTATCCTTCAGTTCGATGTTAGTATCAACAGCCACTCTATCCTCATCAGCAACAGTCGCATATCTATTTATGTCCTTCTTTTCTCATCAGCTCTTTCTTGTTAGAGATGAAGTAACTGCGAGTATCCTCAATCGCATTTACATTAGACTTTGTGATTGGGGGATCACCTATGCATTAGAAGAACTTAATACCTTTTTCTCTTTCTAAATCTTCAAGATGCCTATAGCCCTATGTAAATTGCTACTCATCAGCACTCAATTTCATTGTCTTTAGAGTGGGTGCTATACTGGCTTGAGATTGAAGTTGCTAATCTACAGTCTTCATAGTCATTTACGTTTGGCCTGCCTAAGTTCTAGCCTATTAAAGCTAAGAGGGACTTCTGTTTTTATTGACTTAGGGAGATTCTTGCTAATTATAAGTCAGCTTAGAACCCTCATCTAGCTTATTGGAGGTCATCTTGGATTAAAGATTAATGTTTTCAAGAGATTTCATGCTCTCCTCTTATGCTTAAAGATTCTTAGGCAAGCTGGCCATTGAATTATATTGCTGTTCAGATTTTTCAGGAATCTTCTCTAGTTTAACTCCTGCCCTGGAGGAAGGTCTGGCTTCTCTCTTACCTGTGAGAAGTGTTCTTGACTTTATCTTTTTGACAGTATAGTCATCTTGGCTGCTCTTTTTTGGAGTACCAGACATGACATCTTCAATCCTGCTCTAGCCTGGAGGGAGCTCAAATGAAGGGCGAGGCATAGGCCTTTGAGGGTGAGCATTACCAACTATTCTACACAGTTTGGATTGAGAATCGAACTCAGTGGTTCTGAAAGAAATCTCAGCCTCTGCTGTTGTGTAAGTGGAAGGCGTAAAATTCAAATCAGCGCATATAAATAGAGAGCATTTTAAATTGATTTGTATCTGAGTAAGTGACATGCCCAAAACATCTCCAGACAGTGGGTCTAAACACAATTTAATTTTCTAATAAGCATCTTACAAATATGTATATCGGGGTGAGGTCTGGTGATCTCTATGTCATACTCAAAGTTGACTGGGCAAGTGCTTTCAATGTTTATTGTCTAAGATTCAGATAAATATAAACTACTGGTTTACCTTGGAGTAGGTCTCTCCAACCTTTAAGTTTTTGCCAAGGTCGATTAAATTAGGAAATATTTCGTCTTTCTTGCTGTTAATTACAGGAAAAGCGTGAATAGGAATAAGAATCTTGTCTCCCTCGCAATGAATTCTAATGCAATCGTAGTAATACTTGTATTCATCATTAGGAGTAAACTAAATGAAATTTATAAAAAGCTAAATTTAAACTAGACATAGATGTCTTCAGCAATTCCAGCTGGCACCATTCCCTTCTAAAATGAATGTGAATTTTATAAGTGTGCAATAATTTGATCTTGTTGTATTTGATCTTGAAGAAGTTGGTTTGAGGAGGGAGGATGTGCAGACGCTGAGGAGCAGGGGAATTATTGATCAGCCTCACCTTGAGGGTGTGAGTCTTGCAAATTTCAAAGCCTGCAAACTTGACCACGGAGGGACTCGCTCCAAATATTCCATTTGAGCCGACGTTATCAAATGTATCTACATTCATTAACATTAGAATAAGCAAAGACACAAGAAACGAATCCACTCTCAACTAGGAGCGTTATTCAAATAAGTGTATTCGTTATGTTATTTGTTATTGAGTTATGAATTTGGAAGATAAGATGATTACTCTTTTTGAGGAGGCCATTGATTTTGTCAGTTTTGGTTTTAGCAAGGAGTCTTCGCTGCACCTCTAGTGATTAGCCTCTCTGTGACATGCTGGACGCTTAGGGATTGAAGCCGTCCCCGCTGATGAGCATGAGTCCATCTTCTTGCGACATTTGAATGTTAATTATATTTAATCTCTCTGTTTTAATTTTCTTTTATTTCCTCTACTCCATCAGATAGAGGCAGAATTATTTGTGAGATTACATTTAAAGTTAATCAATTTGAAAAATAATAAACCACAGTAGTGATTTTAATGAGTTTCAGAGGAGAAATGAACTATATCGACCAGTAGGTTGAAAGTGAGGATGTGAAGCCCTAATTTTCAGGGGCACAAATGCTAGGCCCAGGTTTCAACTACGCCCAATTAACCTCACTTCCTCAGGTGCAGGTTACTCCTTTTGAACTTGGAAAGTACCTGGGAATGAGCATAGATCAACTCAAGACTTACATTCAGAGCTAGAAACAGAAGTATGACTAACTCAGGTAATAAAACACAGAGCTAAATGAAAAGCTGCACAGATAGGTGCGAAAAGAAACTAGGATGAGAGAGGAACAGAAATAAGCTGTGCTCTAAGCGGAGACAGTCAACATGATTTGTATAATTTAATACTCTTTCTATTTTTCTCAGTTTATGATGACCAAGTATCAATTGGTGTTTGTGAAGATGGAAAACCAGTTTGCTAAAATATTCAACTCCAATAAATTGAGATCCCTGCGCTTTAAGCAAGATGTCTTCCAAAAGATTAAGGTGCAAGCTTTAACTAAGGACTCAGATATTCAGTACAAGACGCATCTCATTCTCCTGAAGTTAAGAGAAAAGTATGTGAGAGATCTATTACTGGCCAATTTTGAAAAGAAACAGCAGAGAGTAATCACATAAGCATTTAATAGATGGAGGACTGCAGCTAAGATGCCTTAGATAGCCGCCAAGGCAGAAGAGTCATCCGCAAAGGATATGGATCAGCTGTAATCCAAGTTAGCAGTCAAATAAAAAGAAGCAGCTGAGAGGGATGCATCGATAAAGATTAAAGAGCAACACATGAAGCAACTGCTATAGGAATATAAGAAATTCTAAGCCAGAATAGAAGAGTAGGAGGCAAAGGAAAGACACATCTCCCAAGAGATTTAAGCACTAATTTACAGAAACACCACCAACGCAGTTGAAAACTAGAAGGGAGTGAGCTCTGTGTATTCTAGGGCGCAGATGTTGGAGCAATCACTACAGCAACTTAAAAGAGAAGAACAAGACTCTGAGAGAGAAACTAGAAATGACTGAGTTAAACGTGCAGTCTTTCATGAGAGAGATGTCTGGCATGATAGACCAGCACTCACTCATTGATACAATAGAGCAAAACTTTAATGATCAGTTTCCACCTGGAGTATTGCATTTTAATTTTGAGCGAGGAGTGGAGGCAGAGAAGAGGCTGGTGGGAGCACAGGAGGCTCCATAAGAAGATCTAAGCAGTGATTCGTATCCGAGAGAAAGTTATATTTATAAGTTGATAGTAATAGGAATGTGTTAATTATAAGCATTAAGAGTTAAGTCTTGCAACTGAACTTTGATAATTTTGTGAATTATTGTTAGAGAGTCTTTAAATTTTAAATCATAAATTAAATTGACGACAAACACCTGTACAAATATGAATTCCCTTTAACCAAAGAGTAAGTTAACTCTCCAAATATCTTATCTTTGAATGACTTTGATGTCCTTCTTATTTTTAAAATACTTTGTAGTTTTGACTGTGACCATCTCGGCAAACGATGTTGACTTAGATGAAGAGTATGCAACCATTGACAAGAGTCAGCTAGGAATATATGTGACTATTGGGGGCAAACTGTTAGATGTGCTGGTGCTATCCTCAGGACAAAATACTGTTAAAGTGCCTTTGACAGGCCCAGACAGCCGCGACAGAGTTACCATCATAGTGAAGAGTTTGGGCAGAGAGGAGATAAAGATAGGATCGATTAGCATTCCTTAGGAAGTATTTTACATGGCTGGAGAGAGCAAGCACAGACAGTGGGTGACTTTGTTCGACCACATTGATGATGATGAGTATGATGGAGAAATGGGAGAAAATGATGAGGAGAGACCTAGAGTGCTCTTTACATTTGATATTGCCTTTGAGAAGGAGAAAGTAGTGGCGAAACCATCTCCTTAGCAGCAGAACTCTGCATCAAAGCCAAAGCATAACCTTAACAACGCTAAATCGCCAGTTAGAGAATCAAACCCTCCTCAAGCAGCTGCTAACACCAGATAGCCAGCAGCGGAACCTAAAAAGCACAATCTTCAAACGACTAATGAAGTACATAGACCTACAACTGCAGTGAGCGGTTAACCTTAAGCTACTACTATTATAAAGAAGCCAGCGGGAAGGCAAGCTGTGTCTTCAGGACTTCCTTCTAGTAAAGTTGCTTAGAGTACAAAAGGTGGTTGAGCAAGCTCCTCAGCCTAGCTAGCTGTTACAGTAACAACAACTTTAACAGCCAGAGTAGAGGCAGCCAAGATAAGTAATGTGTAGTATCCTATCTTAATGTTAGATAAGCAAGTCCATTCAAGCCAACAGTGGCTCATGTCGATGACTTTGACATTCAAAGAGAGCTGCAAAGAGATCCCTCTAAGAAATACTCAGTTGATTTCTTGCAGAAGCTGCTCAACGATAAAATGAGCTATCTGGCTTAGACAATCAACGACAAGGTGAAAGAAAATGCTACGATAGAGGATGAGGTACTCAACCGCCTTCAACTGCTAAGATCTCTCAATTCTCAAATTGAGTAAGTTTATAATAAATAGACCAGCCACCTAGGAGAGTTGGAAGCCAAACTCAAGCTTAAAGAAAGCAATCACTAAGATATAATTGAGAACGATGAGGAAAAGCTTCACGCTGAAGCCAAGTTGAAGGAGCTCGAAAAGACTCTTCAAGTCTTGATTATTAAATTAACTTACTCGTCACATTTAATTGAGAGTTGAGGTCGAGAATGCTAACTTACAAAATGAGAAGCTCAGGATCTAGAAAGATGAAAGACTTTCGAGAGATCTAAACTCAAGAGTGCTAGCTGACCACAAGCCAAACGAGTAACTGAGAGAGCAGTTGAGAGATCTGGATATATAATGTCATGATCAGCTGGACAGAGAGAGGGATTACAACAGAGACATTTACTAGCTAGCCAAGGACTACAAGCGTAAAGTGGACGAGTACAACTCTCTCCTTCAAACTTACTCCAAGGAGAGAAATGATCTGTTGATCTAGCTGCAGTCGCTTGGCATTGATTTGGTGAGTGAGAGAGCTCTTTAGGAGTTGGACAATCAACGCCAGGACAAGTCAAGAGTGCAGATTGATAACTTGAAGGAAACAATCAAGGGACTTGAGAAGCAAATAGAGGACAGAAAGAAGCAGGGAGAAGAGATTTACAACTAAATGAGGGACCATGTGACTTTGCAAGAAGAAAGGATTAGAGTTAACCATTAGGAGTCTCTAAAACTCAATGTTAACATTTATAATCAAAGGGCAGCACTTACTAAGACTTGAATAAGAGAAAGCGGACTGCGAGTATGACATGGGGAGACTACAAGCTCTGCAGAGAGACTTTGATAGCTTGCCGTTAGAGATCAAAGGAGTCGAGTAGAAGCTAGAGAGAGCAAAGGACTAGAGAGAGAAGCTTAGAATGGAATTGGAAGGTGTAAAGAGGAGATTAAATTAATTGGATAAAGGTTCTTAAGATTAGAAGTAGTGGTTGATGTGAAAATTGTGTAAGCTGATCTCGAGGAAGCAGAAAACCTTTGCCGCACAATTGAGAAGAAAGACCAAGAAATGCTTCTGACTATGCTAAAGGCAAGAGACTGGGCAAAGAAAGAGTGGCTTAAGAATTGGGTTAACTCTGAGGTCCATACCCTGATGCGCAGAGACAGAGATGATGTCCGCAATCACATTTAAGTCTATGCAGACGATTTGCAGAAGCTGCACAAAATCATTGACAAGTTTGGAGAGCTTTAAGCTAAGCAGGCAGAGCGAGTCAAGGAAAATGAGGAAGAGCTTAAATTACTCTAGAATGAAATGAACATCCTCACTGACGAGAGGAGGGAATGCATTTATTCAGTGTGTTATCTTTTTGAATGCGAGAAGGAACTAAAGATAATTCAGTCAGAGATGGAGAGACTGAAGAAGGAGTTAGATGCAAAGCAGAGAGAGTCAGTTAACAAAGATCACATAATAACGCAGTTAGAATAGGGAATAGACGAGAAAGATCTTGAGATAGAGACACTCAACAATATTCTTGCTGAGAAAGATGAAGCCTTGGCAAACTTAGAAGAGTCGATTAGATTGACTGGTGAGACCATAGCAGCTTCTCTCTACAGTGCTATTAAGGGAGACTTGGTAGACGAGCTCCTTGCAAAGTACATTAACTTGACTCAGTGCCCAGTTCCAATTAAGCGTCTCGGCAACGGTTACTATCTCTTCGGCACCAAGAAGATTTTCGCAAAGATCATGAATGGAAAGCTGGTGATTAGAGTAGGAGGTGGATTTATGATTATAGAAGAATTCATTGCTTCATATGCAGAAGCAGAATTGAAGAAGATTCAAGCCATAGAGGGCTCACTTATGAACGAAGGTGATGGCTCAAGCAAGAACAGAGCCGGCTATAACAGCAACAAAAAGAGTCCTAGAGCCAGTGGAGGTTCACCCAAGGGACAGACCTTCAGCAAGAAATGAAATATAACTTAGAGATTTTAAGGAGACTCTGAGTATCACTGAACCTAAAAAGGAAATGATAAGATGAAAGATTTAAATTGTGCTCTAATGTTTAAGTTTAATCTTTAAACAACCTTTAAACATATAGTTGTCATTGCATTTAGTCATTTATGATCCTTAGTTTGCAAAATCAAAAGCATGAGCTCATCATTAAGGTGATATTCTTTAATTTGGGAGACTATGTTCTCTTGATCAGTCATCCTATTCAATTTGGATGTAAAGTTTAAAGGGAAAACTTAAATTGCCTCATAGTAGTAAGGATCCTAATTGAATTGTCTAAAGAATGCTTCCTAATTCGTATTTGTTTAATCTGTCTTGCGCTTTTCATACTTTGAGCGAGATTTGGTATCTCTGTCGTCTAGAGAGTCTATGATAGATATGTTGCTTCCAGATTTTCTTAAACCTGAGGCGAGAGACGCTCTTCCTTATTATGTATCTTGATTGAGTTGGAATAAGCCCCATACAAACATTTGGTTGTCTTCAGTGATAAGTGAAGCAGTGTAGTCAGCCGCTGATATCAAACGAGCCTTCTATTTAAAGAGATAGGGTGAGTTTTATAGGCAGTAAGGTATACGCTGATTCTCTAACTTTCCATTTCCAATCTAGCCTTCATACCCACATCCAAATGTAAAAACTAGACCCTCCTCAGTCAATACCATCGATGTCTCTCGAAAGGCAACTATAGTTAAAACTTAACTATATTTAAATAATCATTATTCTATGTCCTTCAATTTGATTCCTCGAAAGAACTCTGGAACAAGAGGCATGTCAAATTACTTGTCGAAGCTCTCAGTTCCTAGCTAGCCGAACTCCCCCTAACCATGGCTTATTAATTTTCCCTCTATACTAAGCATGAGTGTGTGCTTAGACCCACAAGAGATTCTCTTGATCTTAATTTTCTTGAGGTAGTTGTTAATGTTCAGTTCATACCCAAGCAAGTGAACATTGAGTTAGTTATTAGGATAGAGGAATTTCACTTGAAACTCAGAAGTCAAGCCCACCACGTAATCTTAGTTACTCTCCATTTCTAAGAACTCTAGCCCCATCATTTAGATGTGTGGCACTCGCAAAAGCTCATTTGAAGGCCAGTGATGTCGATAGATCCAACCGTATTTATCGCTGAAGTTTAAGTAATGATCGCCTTACAAGCTGAAATTATTCACCTTGTACTTCTCTACCTAATCATATCCTTATTTAAATTTTAATCAACTAACTACATCTCAAAGTCTTTCTTCCTTCCTCTTTTAACCTTGACTGATTTGTATACTTTGTTATTTTTAGTTAGGATTAACAGCTTCTTATCTTCTATTTTGGCTTTGATTATTCCTGTTTTGACATTCTCTTCTCTTATTTTTTCACATTTGCCTTTCTATATGAAGATAAGCTCATGCTAACTTTCTGATTATAGAGAAGTATATTAAGTGCTATGCACCTACTTTGCTTTCTTTAGACTATGAAGAAGGTTTTTAATTCGCTCTTCATTTTCTTGCTTCCTTTCCTCGTTCTCCTTAAACTAAATAAAGATTTATCAAACTACTCTGCTTCTTTATATTGCTAGCTTTTATCGCCGAAATCAATGGATAGTTTTTAAATCTTTTATTTAGCAATATCCTTTTAATGGCTCAAGGCTAGTGAGAGTCTAGACACTTTGAGATCTGCGGAGCCTAGGTACTCTAGAATCTGTGGGTTGAGTCTTCTATTTTTAATTTCCATAATTTCCTTTAAGTCAATGAGTTGCAGCTCAGGTAAACTCTCTAATATATTGTCTGATACATTAAGACTTTGCTTTAAAGGGGATTTCTTCATGCTCGGTAAAGAATAGTTTTAAAGGTTTGAGTGTGATCTCCTATGATTGGTTAGTTAAGGAGTGTGGGTGAAGGAGCTTCTGAAAGGGGAGACGAAATCTTTTTGGTTAAGTTAATCCTAATAGGGTAAGTGACTTATATACGAGCCATCAAGCTACTCCATTTACTATTTGCTATTAGAACTATATCTCTTCTTTAAACCGTTTGTTTCTTGGGGTGATATCTCAGATTCAAATAACTTTACCACTATATCCTTTGTGAGAAGCTTTTCAGGCATCAACATAATTTTATAAAATAAATAAGAATTTCAAAGCACAAATTTTATTAAATAAATTTGTGATTTACTTTGAGGATTTAGACAACCTTGTGTGTAATTTTGACGTTCTTCTTAATTATTTCAGATATGAAGCTAGTATGCTACTTGCTGATGAAGGATGTATTTTCATCTATCAAAAGTTCGACTATCTTTCTTGCATTTCCCTCTTTGACTATTCTAATGGCATTCCGCTCTACAAAATGCCTTATATCAACCTTATCACTTTAGCCTAAATCATCATATATTTTATTTTGTTCTCTTTCAAGCAAGTTATGTCCGAACTTATCCCACTTTTTTATTTTCTATTTGTTCTTAAAGAAGGATTCTTGCTTTTTCAAATTTGCAAGCGAATCTTATGTTAATTTTGAAGAGAGGAGGTATTGTTTTGAAGAGGAATGATCTTGTCAACTCTTTATGATGGAACTCACCTAATCGCTAAATTAATTAAAGAAAGTACCATGGTTTAATATATTAGTTAACAGTATATCAGCAAAAGACTTTATTTTGAGTAAGGACTTTGGGAGATCCTTTTCTGGCTGAGCGTATTAGACTGATTGTATCCTAAATTTAAAAATGCTTGATTTCCTTGCTGACTTGTATTTCTGAAGACTTTCATAATGGGACAACTTAGATTTGAAAGCATGCTCTTCATATTCACTGTTCTGATCTAATTTGTCTAAAGGGTTCCAATTTGCTTGTCCTAGTTCGCTTTAGCTTCGACTGATTTTCATTTTAGAAATTTATTCATCAAGATTAGTGGATTAAATTTTATTGAAAGTATACTTCAAAAGAATTAAACCGATTCTAGCTATTAAAAAGAAATAAAGTCTTATACCTACTATATTTTCTGTAAATTCAAAAATCGATGGCTGTCTTTTCAAATAAGTCCTTACTAGTTGACCTCTTCTTAAAGCTAAGCAGCTTTGCCTTTACCCTAAGCTTATTCGAGATGCCCTCACCTTTAAGAGAGGCTTTGCAAGCCTGATTTTAGTTGATTCGTGCAGTCAGAGCAGATCTAGCTTTGTCCAAATCAGAATAGAATTCACTTTCCATAAGGTCTCTCTATCTCACAAATTAAATTAGTGAGCATAAATATCGTTCAGTCTTCTGTAGGACCTCATAATTTCTATCGACACCCTGAAGAAGAGTCTTTAACTTAGATGTCTTTGAGTACTCGATTTCGCTCATGGTATACCTTGATTTTACTAAGAGTTGCTAGGCTAATCTTCTCTGCATGATATCGTTTGGACTATAAACTATATCAAAACTGTCATAATTTACTTTTTATAGTAACGCTCCAGGTGGCTGAGTGCATCTTGTAAAACTACAGGCCCTTGGTGCTTAAAGTCAATCTGAGTTTGATTATAGGCAACGCTGTTTCTGTTTCGACTATTAAGCTATGGTAAATGCAATTATACTTGCATTTCACCTCATATCCACTGATAAAAGGTTTATCTATAAGAAATTAGAAGTGCTTGAATCTCTCCTGTAAAATTCTTCATCGAAGGCATTAACGTCATTCTTGCCATAGTTACTTCTCCTGGAGAGAATACTCTTCCTCCTGGCTAGAAGAGTTGCGCTTTAAGGAGCCTCCTTGGTTTTTTAATTTTCCTAGCTGGGGCTATCCAAAACTTGGATATGTCCTTTCTGGTAGGCTTCTTTCCTAGCTTTCTTAATAGAATGCTCATCCGCGTCAAACATGGTTTTCATTAGCTCTCGCAACTAGGTGTGCTAATCTCTATCGTAGTTGTTCAGATTCAGTTTGGGAGACACTATATCTTAAAAGACATCTTCTTACCGCCCACGCCTCTCATCCTAGACTTGCTTCGGGTATTTAGAGATAGCATACCCTCATTACTTGGGACTGAGGCTTGATACTTATGCATATTAAATGGTGTCAGGCTAGCTGTACTCTTGAAATTGCCTTGGCCCTCATTCTAAATGCGGATAGGAGCTCTTTAAAAATTAAGAGTAATGCAAAAATCCGATAATTTGCTCCATACCCCTCTATTGACGTAGATGGTCTTTTTAGAACAGAAGCTTAATTTTGGAATAGCGTAAAAATATTCTCCCTTTTAGTTCTATCGGACACAATTACATTTTCGCGCATTAATTCAACAAGCTTTAAAATTAAAGAACTACTAAAATATCCTTTCCTGCCCTTTCAGTATTTATTTTGTCGCTTACCTCTCTTTTCGTCTATTTCTGTTCTTCCTTCTTACTCATTTGATATTCATCATCCTATTTAACTGTTTTCTTATTTTTGATTCCCACCTGATCAATTGGTGTTAACTTTTAGTGACTCTCGTTTTTATCAGTTTTGCTTATAGATGTATCTTGCTAACTCTCTGAAGGGAGAGCTTTCAGCATGACTTTTAAGTTGAGTGAGAGCTAGTGACTCAGAGTTGGATTTTAAGAGCTGCTTCGCTATTGCTTCAACTAAAATGAGTCACCTATAATTAACAATAAGGCTTGTTTTTCAAGTTAAAATAATTATAAGTCCTTCTCAATAGTTTGGATGCTTGTCTACTCCTTAGAGTTATTGATGTTTGTATTGCTGCTGCTCTGCTTTTCAATTTTCTCGACTTTATTTTCCTTATTTTCTTGGACTTTCTCTTGCTTCAGATTATTATTGTTGTTTTGGGTGATATCTTTATCTTACTGCTATTAAGTAGAAAATAAGAATTGCAGATACATTTTTAGAAGAAGAAGGCTGCTTTTTCTAAAAGTATTTCTTTTTTGCTTTCTTAGGTGACATTTAGCTCTCAGCCTACTCCTGCTTCTTTATCTCCTCGCACTAAAGCCTCATCATAGCTTTCCTGGGAATAATTACTTTGCTGAAGGGAGTGATCTTCTAGAACCAGAGATTCTTGAACTGCTTATTACTTTTTTGGATTTTGGTGATTCGACTCGTCAGCTACTTCACTTCGTTATCATTAAACATCTCGACATAGCATGAATAAGGGAATAAAAGTATTGATTTATCTATCTCATCAATCTTAGATTCCAGCTCTTTAAGTAAATCATCAGCCTAGTTTTCCTCTTCTACAGTCTCAGGTTAAAGACATTTCCGTTTATCTTAAGGTCTGGCTGTGGCTGAGGTCTGTAGAATAGAATTCTTAGTTCCTTGGTTATTCTACTAAGACTGATATCCTCTAAGCGAAAGCTTGTGCCTCATGGGGGAGCCTCTCTCAAAATTAGGAATTTAAATTCCTAAATGACCTTGAGATACGAGGGGAGTTGAGGCTCCTGTGAATTGCTGGGGTGTCCTACTAGAGCCTGTGGAATCTTTAAACGGGGAACTATAGCGCGGCACAGAATTCATTTTATTCAAGAGTCCTTTATTCCTTCCTGGAGAGTCGTAAGTATTTTACTAAAGGGATATTTTAGTAAGGTCTAGACGGAGAGTTCCTCTCTCTTGCATTTTATATATCTCTAATTTATTCGAATAAAATTAACAAAGCAAGAACATATCTCCTTCCATCATTTACTTCATAATGAATTATACCTTATATAATCATTGTTACTAAGAATTTATTGGATACTTAGGCAGTTTAAGCTTAGATTTGAGGATAGTTCTCTGTTATTGCAACTTTATTTGCTCTTCCTTGACTATCAATCTAAGAGCACTCTTCTGCCCTTAATACTTCTGCTTTCTCTCCTTAAGTTGAGTTTCGTAGTTAGAAGTTATTAAGTCCCACTCTAAAATCATCGTCATCAATTACAAAATCAGTTTGGATGTGCATCACATCATCTTGATCCTCCCTTGTCAAAAACTACCCTACTTTCCCTCTAATTAGAGATTCTTTCCTTTGTTGAAACTAAGACCCATTTCTCTCTCTGCTCATTTCACTCTATCTCTCATCGAGAGTTTAAGATAGCAGAGCTTTATTCATCTTAAAGTTTTACTCAACATCTCTAAGGTTCTTAATAGGGGATCTTGAATTTAGCCTATCATTGCCAATTAAATTCTCCTTCAAGCTCGTAATTCTACTTTGGATGATTTTAATTTCTTCATTCATTGCTTAGGACTATGAAAACTGTTTCTTCACAGACTCAGTATTCAACTGTGAATAGTACTCCCTCTTGATTGATTAATTCCCTCTTATCAAAGAATGGCCGTTCCTACTAGAAGTACCGACGCCTTCATTTGCCATCATTAACATTCCTTGCTTTTTTAATGAGGATTAATTTTCGATCGAGAAATTCCTATGCTTTGGGGTTACATTCATTGGAGGAAGCTTTAAAGTCTATTGGAGATTAAAATATTTAAAGAAGATTCTCCATGTTTGTAATCTCAATAGAAATATAATTGAATCTCGAGCTTGGAATCATAATTTATGACAGATTAGGAAGGATCCTAAATTTTCTTTCTTCTGACTCTGATAGGTGTAGCAAATAAATTTCCAGATCTTTGATTCGTGAGTGATCCTATTTAGTCTCTGATTCTCGGATTGTCCTTGAGTTCTTCTAGTCTACTCTTATCTCTTTCTAATTACTCTCCAATTATACTTTCTAAAGAATTTTAACTAATCTTAAAATGCTTACTTGAAGTATTCTTAGATTTCTCAAGCCTGAATTGAAAACTCCTTGAAGGTAATCTTGTCTTGCTCTACACTTTGAGCATAGCTTAATTTTCATAATCTTGGTTGGCTTCATTCTTAGCATTTTGCTATTGGTTATTCTCTGCTTCATTTCTAACAGTTTAATGCTTTGAGGCTTAATAACTCTCCTAACTACTCAGACCCTCTAATTTCCTCTTATTTTATGAGGGCTTGCTATACGAGGGTATTTTTATGGCTTGATTCTAGCCATCGCTTGGCTAGAGAGATTATCTATCGACTATTGACTCCGTCATGTGTTTTATCCTGTGTTATTACTTGTGTTCCTTATGAATAACAAATCCCTTGTGGTCGAATAACTTTTCTAACTCTTTCGCATATCCATGATAAATATAATAAAACAAGTTTAAATACTGCTTAGGATAATCTTACTATATCAATCTCATCTTGATTTCAAACTCAGCTATCCTCTTATCCATCTTTTCAATCACTAAGTTTGGATTATTGGAGCTTCTCTATGTGTCAGATTCTATCTCTTTACTTCCATTAGTGGCTTTGCTTTAATTCAATCCTTGCTTTTTCTTATTCAAAAGCCACTACTTCTAAGTTTTTTTGACTTTCTCCTTTTCTATTTCATCATCATCTTCATTATTGTTCTAGTGAAATATCAAGTTTTTTTAGGCATCTAGCTCAACTTCCTGCAGGAGTTCTTTGACTAGCCCTATTTCATTCTCTTTCTGTGAGGATTTGAAATCTGAAGGGAATCCCCACTTCTTGTCCAGAACTTCCTGTCGCTAATCTAAAGTTCCCCAGAGATCTAAAAATGGAGACCAGATTCTAACTCGCCTATCAGCTGAGCATGTTATAAATCCTCCTTGATTTAAGTTTATTAAAGTTAGGCTGACGATGCACTCTCTATGGGCTTTCACTTCTCGGATTAGCAAGCCGCTAGTCTCTGGATTTAAAATAGCAGGAAGCTAAATTTTCTTTGCCCTAGAGAAATTAAGATAAAGTTTTTACTCTCTTCTAAGTGATGATGCTAAAATTGACACATCTACTGTCTCCTTTCTCTTTGGGTTAAATGATGCCTTCAATTTGTGGTAGCTCAAAGTTTCCTAAATTCATTAATTTAAATAATAAGATGTTCATCTTACAGGTATACCAATCACTTTTAAAAGGTTAGTTAAATCCCAAACTTTTAGAAAGCCACTTTCATCTGCTAAGTATAAGTAGGCCCTTTCTAATTCTTAATCGACCTTTTTAATCGTACCTTTTATCTCCTAAAAATTAGGTGCTGGCTTTCAGAAGAATCTTTCCCCATACTTTTTAGTTTAATCTTCTTAACCAGTTCATTTTTTTAGTTAGAGATTAAACCATTCAGTCCAAAAATTGATTAACCCTTGAGAATTCTTGGTTTTTGTACTTATATTTCATTTTAGATCTCCTTCTTTATTTTTTCCTCAAGCTTTTTGAAAAATATGTTCACATTAAAAGATCCATACTTGCTTGCATTCAAATAGCCGTCCTTTATTCTTTTTATCCTCTTGACTCCTTTCATAGTCTTCCTGATTATTGAAATCTTGGAGACTGCTATCTGAGAATCTTTGTTGAAGATCCAAGATAAATTTTCAAAGCGATACAGGCAAACATACTTATATTAGATCGGGCAAGGTCGTACTCCCCAGATGCAAACCGTACAATCTAAAGAGGAAGTTATCATAATCGGATGTGGCGAGAGAAATTCAATCCCAGTTATGTCTCCAGTGTGACCAACGCACAATCCCAGAAGTTTGCTCATTTCAAAGTCCCAAACTCCCACCTCTCCATCTTTAATACAAAATAAATCCTAAGCATCTAGTGACCCACTTGCTATCAAAGAGAGATGAACATTGAATCTTATTATTGTGATTTCCTCTTTATGAGCTCCCGTGAGCTTCCTCAAAAGCTATGATTCCTCAGTATCTTCTTCATCATAGATATAGATGAATTTGTGGTCGGAGCAGATCATCATGATATAATCATCTTCCCAAATTAGTTCCATCCCTGTAATTTCTTTGTAGCTTTGATCCACTTACTCTTCTTCCTCTTCCTTCTTATCTTAATCAGAATCATGCATAGAAGAATCAGAAGACATAGAAATTTTGTCTTATGAGTTTTCAATTGATTATTCTTCATCCTCTGTTTGAGTGACATCTTTCAATTGCACTCCATTATTGACATTGTACACTTTTATATTTCCCTTTAGTCAACATTAAAAAACATAGAACTTACCATAGTATCGCCTATATAGCACTTTCGATATCTCAAATCTAATCTGAACTAAGTCATCTCTTATTTAAGCTGATTCTCGACAAGATTAGAATGAATTTTAATGAGGGATCCATTTTGGCAATCGTACAGCTTCACCTCATTTCTGTAATAAAAGACTTAGTTTAATTATCTTACTTATTTACTACATCAAATGGAAAATTTATTGATACATTGATCGTCATATAGTGGTTGTTGAACTCTGCCCAGATTGGGTAATTTTCATTCAAGGTGTCTATTTGTTCCTCACCTCCTTCATCCACAGAGTAAGTATCGAACTAAATGAATCTTTTCCCGTAGACCCAAAAATGTTATTCTCTATACTTACTATGCCTTGTGCTGCAGTTTACACTTTACCCTTTATCAACTGTACACAAGTGAGAGTTCTTATATCCCAGATTCTGATGTTATTCTTTTCATCTATGGTGGCATTAAAAGGGGTTGCAGCTATAAACTTTGTATCGATAATTGGCTTTGTATGACCCTTGAGTTTTCCAATTAAAATATCGCTGATCAATGACTCTGGTCCCCAAACATTCGCATAGATTTCATGGCCCACAGAAATCAAGTATCCTCCAAAGTTAGGATTGTAAGTCAACTTCCTCACTCCTTTAACATGATCCCCTTCTAATATTCTAATCGGCTTTTGCTCTACCAAACTATAAATGACGATTCTTTTGTCTAGAGAGCAAGTCACTATACTAAATGGAGCCTCTAGCTCACAGATATCCATTATATCTTCAGAATGAAGTTCTAGATTTTTATTAAAAGTTTCTATCAAACTCTCTGCCTTAAATGGATCCCACTATCTAAGTCTATAATCTCTCCCAGCTGTAATCCAGCATTTGTGATTAGGCATATGCCATATCTTGCTTTGAATTCCTTGTGTCTAAATACTTTTCAAGAATCTAATGCCCTTAGATGTCATTAGATAGAAGTGGAGTTAAGAGTCAGAGGCAGTCACACCAAAGGTTAATTATGAATCAGAATAGTGAATGTCAAGAATAAAACCTTCAACTTTTAAAGGCACTGAAAATTTTTCTCTGAACTTAAGATCAGAGTGATAAAACTTGACCTCCTTTGCATGCTTCTCAAAACAGAAAACCAAATTAGTCTTCTTTGAATAAACTGCACTAAATGTTTAAAAGGGAGAATTCTTACTTGATGATATAGTTAGTGTGATTAGATTTGTCGAGAGGCTGATAAGCCATATAGAATCTGAGGAATTTATTAGCCTTCATCTATTGTATAAGTTCCATAACGCTCATCTTTTTACTATCGTCAGCTTGGGATGCACTAGAGATAGAATTCTCTAAAACAGCATCGATTATGTATTGCATGAACTCAGACCACTCCATGTGTGCGTCTCCGTTAATGTCTATCTCTGAGAATAACTTGAGTGCTCCATGAACTAGCTCGTATTTCTCTTCCTCACTGCAATCAATTGAGTCTAACATCAGCTAAGTGAAAAGAGGAAGTTCTAAGCCATCTGGGTATTCTTCCCAAATCTATTCTAGCTTCTAGAGTCTCTCCTTTGACAAAAGCATCATTATTCTAAACATTTTAAGAGAGTCAAAGATCATTACTTCTCTGGAGTGAAGCTGAATTATATAAGATAGAAAATATAAAAATAATAAGAATTACTATAATTTGAATTTCATGACTATATCCTTCTTAGCTGTTTACTTTGTGGTGTACATATCTGAGAATTTAGTGAGAGTTTGCGCTATCCTCTCTGCTGTTAAGAATTCCTTGCTCGCTCTTAAATCCATTTCAAATTTTATTAACACTATTTCATTTTTAAAAAGACTATTTATTCCCGAGAGCTAAAGTAAAATTTAAATACAATTTAGCATTCTTATCAAATTAATACTTCATTATCTATAAACTTAATTACATTTTCATACAATGCAAATGTTACACCTTAAATTCTATTTATAAATCTAAGTTTTGAGAGAAATAAATTATTCAGCTATAAAATAAATTACTCGTTATTGAAGAGAGAGATCGTGATATAAAATAAACTAAAACTTAGTTGGCATTTAATGAAGGTAGTTCTTACTGATATTGGAGTTAAGATTGCTAAAGACATGAGATCTCCAATTATTAAATATTTTTATAATAAATCTGAGGGTCATGGATTTTTAAATGAGGGGAATGGCGAAGATGTTACTGGTCTGAATTTGCATAAAATAAGCTCATTTGATAAGCTAGAGCAGAGCGACAGGAGTCTCTCTGGACTAAAGTTCATTCAACGGTTGAGAGATGAACAAGGAAACTCTAAATTGGGATTCGAAAAATAAGCTCCACTCCATAAATTTAAAAATCTCATTTGAGTGTTATAATTTGTGTCACTCCAATCTTCTTAAAAGCATCTTAACTTTAACAAGCAACTAGTTGTAAAAGATCCTCACTTCAATAGATAGAATCAAAAGAGTGAGGGAGTGTTTTTGAATTCCCCTTAGCAGATTAACAGGAAGAGTAGATACACATAGTAGCCAAGCCCTATAGGAGATAAGTCAGAGTTCATAAATCTCCATCCACAAGATGGAAGGAAAATGAAGATCATTCAAGATTATGATGATTCCACTATGGATAACAGGAAACTTATTCTTAAATTAAGTTCTCATATTTCTATATTGACTAGATTGGATAAGGTGACAACATGAAATACAGCCAGATCAATTCTTCTGCTATGAGAGATTCTGGGACTAACTTCAAGGGGCCTTGCCAAAAATCTACTCTGATTAGGCCAAGTACTTCTAACGCCTCTCTCCTTAGACTCTACTCTCAGAGAAAATCTTAGAGCGAATTAGAGGAAATGAAGTATACTGCACAGAGTTTCTTCAATAAGAATTTGAAAAGAGAGGTCGAAAGCACAATCAGGCCCTTAACTGCTGCTATAATGCCCTTCTGCCTACTACTCCTCAGCCCGCTCAAGATCTCCAATTTTCCAAGGCAGTTGCAGATATGATGAAGCCAGCTGTGAACCCACAGCAGTTTTTCGAACAGAGAGTAATTTAGAGGATCAACAGTCAAAATAAACAGATGATTGTTACTCAAAACAACATCAATAACATTTAAACTGTCCATACTCATCTCCAAAGTCAAACTCAGTTGCCAATTTCCACAGTCTTTAATCTAGGAAGCATCGATGAGAAGAGCCAAAGCAATTTGCTTTAAAATTTTACATAGACCAACAAAAAGCTTTACGAGGAGATGGCTAATAAAAGAGTACAAAGGACGGTCAAGAAATTCATTAAAGACACTGAAATCAGGAAGGACTATATCAACAGCGGTCATATTTATTCAATTATTATATTATCTATCAACGATGTAATTAAGAAAATCAATGACCACAGGAATCACATCACCAATAATTTCAGAGCTTAGTTTTAAGTGCCAAAGGATTATCTATCACACTTTTCTATTAACTATATTAAGCAGAGGAAGAGTAGAAACTTGGCCATTTCATAATGACCACGAATGATGAGAAGCACTAATAGAGGAAGAAGATTATCTATCAAAGCATGCAAGAAAACAAGTACCATAAAATATGGGACAAGCACAGAAGCACCACACTGAGCTCAGAGAGATTAGGAGCTAAAGCGTTAGGAGTGAGGGCTTTTGGAATAACTAGTTAGAAAAATATGTTCTAAGTCCAGTAGAATCAAAGATATAACTGATTACTCATTTGAACTATATCTTAAGATGGCGTTGGAAGCATCATCAATTCAGCTAAAAATTAAAGTAAAAATTAATCTTTAAAATGTCTAAAGGTATTTTCAACTTCGTTTCATTTTGTTTGTAGCTTATTTTTTTGGAAACCCGAAGCTAGCACCATATTTGATAAATCACAAAGGAGAAGTCATAGACTATGAAATGTCTAAGTTCGATAGCATGAACAGGATAAAGCATTTTAAACCGTAAAAATATCAATACCCTAAACCAGAATCTTCTAGTAAAGAAATTTTCATCGATGAGAAGATTAAAACATCAAACTAAAACGACTTGCTAGTCAAGCAGATTGCCTCTGGGAGAAGGACAGGATATTTTTTGTTTGGAAATCATAGGATGATAACTGCTTTCTATAAACAGTACGAAAGTGCTGATTTTTTGAAATTGATTATTATTTATATTCCCTAAATTTAACTTTACTTTACTTTACTTGTTTGGAAATGGGCAACTTTATTCTTTTGGAGAAGGTAAGAAAAAAAAGTTTTCTCAAAATTTTGAATAGGAACGCAGGGCCAAATTGGTAATGGGAACACAGAGTATAAAGTGAAAACGCTAACTTAGGTTTAGGGTTTTGATTCCAAAATTAAATATATCATCTCCGGAAGATCTCATACTTTGGCCATAGATGAATACAACGAGTGCTTTACTTGGGGGTGTGGAAAGTATGGGAAACTAGGCCACTAGGATTAGGTAGACTTGCTCAAGCCAAAACAAGTCAAAGGGTTTCAAAAAGAAAAAAAGACTACTAATCGATTTTCAAGAAGATAATAAACTCTCAATGGAAATAATAATGGTGTAGACTTAGAGAGCTAGGAAAAGAGCAAGGAAGCAGATGAGGAGGTAGTTGATTTTGAAAATTACAGCCTAGACGAACATTAATTAAGATTATCTAAATCAAGTCAAATTACTCATGGGGCCTGTTCAAAGAGCACTACCATTATAGTTTAAAAGGGGAAGATATACACAGCTGGAAGAAATCATTATGGAATGCTTGGGTATACCCTTCAATATAATCAACCTTTCAGTCAAGAGTTTTAGTAAATCACTTCACTAGGATTTGCAAGAATTCATATTGAAAGAGTGGCAGCAGGTCAAAATCATACATTAGCTTGGGCATAAAATGGAAGGCTTTATTCATGGGGGAAATAGAGCGACGGCTGTTTAGGATATTTGGATAAATCTATTTAAGGGAGCCAATATTAAATTGAGCCCAGGATGGTCGAGAGTTTAATATCTTACGATATATGCAACGTAGCTGCAGGAAGCAAGCATTCTATTGCTTTAACAAACTGTGGTAAGGTATTCTAATGGGGCAAGGGAGTGAGAGATATGAGGGCAAGTTTACAAGATTTCTTTGAGCCAGTAAATCCTTTTGAATAGTCAAGATTTAAAGGCCTTGACTTGTATTTCTCTTACATCAGCAGTGGTGATACTCACTTGGCTGCTATTACTTCTTTGGGAGCTTTATATATGTGGGGTGAATCTACGGATGGTTGTTTAGGTCGGCCTCCTCCAGAGAGTAACCCTAAGCAGATTTCCCTTTGCCCTCTTGAAGTTGACTTTTTTTCTGATAAGAGAGTAAGTATTATCCCTTCATGTTTAACTTTGCAAGGTGTACCAAGTTGCTTGTGGTGAAAGATTCACAGTAGTCACTACTGTAGATAGAAAGGACTAGAAATACTTGTCAAGAAAAAGCCAAGAGGAACAGAAGAACACTCTCAGCACTACCCTCAGGAAAAAACTCATGAGGCGTATCTCATTTAAGTAAGGAATTTATTATTTTGGAATATCTCTATAGTAAACTTAAGCATGATTTTTATCAAGCCCATAAGAAATTAGAGCGACAAGAGTTGCTAACAGGCATGAAGACGGAGAGGTTCGAATAAAAGAACTTTGTGAATTAGCTAGGAGAGTCTTTTTCTAACTTTTTGGGGAATAATTAAGACCTAGTGGAAAAGTTAAGGCAACAAACAAGAGCAAAGACCCCTTTGATGAATAGAAGCAGATTTGATAATTTCATAAATCCTTTAACTATACCTGAGGAAGAATAGCCTCAAAAGACTAGACAATACTTATAGCTCAAAATCGAAGTTAATTGCGGAAGTAGAATAACTTAATACAAGCTTGTAAATATTTCGTTGATTTGTTTTATGAGGGGGAGTGGGAGTAGTTGTAGTACAGCACTAGTGCCAGAAGAAGAGTCAGCGGATTCTTAATTAAAGTCCAGTCGCCCCTCCAAACTCTGATCAAATTAAAAATTAATCGCCAACTACTCCAATGTCTTAAAAATTAATCAACCATTTTTTAATTAAAGGTGGCAGCCACCTCGACTTAGAATAATTAAGATCTCTAATTATAAGATTATTGGTATTCACAAAGATGGAGTTGACTTTCACTTCCTCCCAGACTTCCTAAATTTCTTTCCTTTTCAAATTTGACTTTTGATTTTAGTTGATTAATTTCTACAATCTACCTAATTAACTACAATGGCAAGCTATTAGATCAGCTACTCGGATCGAATGAAAAGTTAGGCAAAATGAGGAGAAGTTAAGATTAAAGGCCTCAAACAACTGAGCAAACAACTAGAGAATAGCTGTTCATAAAAACTCCCAGCAAGATGCTCACAAGAAGGATAAAAAGCAGGCAAATTCTTCTTTCAGAATCTTTGAAGTTCACCACTAAGAACAATTAGTAAAGTCAAGCATAAATGTTTTCAAGCAGACCTACTACTTCTTAGAGCTCACTTTCAAAGCCCAAAGGGTAAGGTTAAATAAGAGAGCTGATTTTGTATATAATTTTAATATATGATCAACACCCTCTATGACACCTAGACTGATACAGTGTTTGATGATGTGAATCAAAGGATCTCAGAGAAGTACAACGAGGGAGCCTTAGCTTCTACTAACTTTTACTACTACAATATCATGCAGAATAGAGAGGAGTTCAATAAGGAGCTTAAGTTTTAGAAACAAAAAGTAATCGCTTCTAAAAATAAGATGATAAATGTGGAGAAGATTCTCTAACATATGCAAAACTAAGGGGCAGGAGGAGTTTAGGTGACCTCTAAAGATCTCATGACGCAAGTTAGAAATTAGAACATTAAGGTCATTGATAACGCCTCTTAGAGTTTACTCATTTCGCCGCCCAGATAGCAAAATGCTTCTAGCACTAAGTATTTAGAAAGATAGAAAGCTTTAGGCTCTAGCAGCAGAAACTATAGGATCTTTCTACGATTCTAGATCTGGGTCCTTATCACCGGAAAAGTCGCAGCACTATAAGAACTTTAGTCAAACTTTGAACAAATATTCTTATTGTTGTTTAAAATTTGAGGCCTGGACAAATAAGTATAGCTTCCAAGGAGAGATTAAATCAATTGATAAAAATGAAGGAAGACATTGAGTCGTAGTCCCTCTCACTCAAGAAACTCATGCTTATGAAGAAGGTTGAAGAGGTTAATTCGAGAAAGAATAACTTTTTAGTCAGAAAAAAGGCAGAGGCGATAAAGTCTTCACTGCTACGCCATGGCCTTCACAACTACAACTTATTTCATCATCATCAGCAGCAACAGTCACAGTAGCAAGCAAATAATTTAGATGAGAAGGAACAGATATTGATAGCCGAGTAGCAAAAAATGGCTTTGGGGAAGGAACTTGGAGATGAGGTGATGTGGGAGATGATGAAAATGCAAAAAGAGATAGTCAAGCAGTGGAAGTAGCAAGTTATTATAGCTTTCGCCTTACAAGGAATCAAGCATCAGTTTTAATAAAGAGTGGAATAAATGAACAAGAACAGAAGAAGGAGATGAAAATTTTAAGTCTCTTGCCTAAAAGTTTGAATAGAATAAATAAAAAAGTTTGTTGATGTTAAAAGTGGATGATTATAATGATTTCGTTGATAGTTAAATTTAATTTGCAAATAAAATCAAAATTAATTGAGACTCTAAATGGCAGAGCAGCAGTAGGATGTTTAATAGATGATTGAGGATATCCACCAATATCGACGTTAGGAGAGAGATTACACTTCCCTTGAGGACTAAATAAGGTGCCTCAAATTGCGATTCTAACATCTAAATGATGGAGAGGTAATACTATAATTACCAATGACTTGTGCGTATAGGCTGATGAAGAGCAGGAGCTTAAGCAGCATTTGGAGAACTAGGGCTTGGAAATAGAGAGACTGAAACAGGTGTTAGAGGATTTGCGCCAGTAAATAAGGAACAAAAAGAGGTAGCATGATGGATTGAAGGAATTTAAACTCTTTGTGTATTCTACTTTGTTTTTTATTAAGGACCATTATGTATAATTGTATCATGAAGAAGGCGAAAAGAATGCAGAGCTTGCATCCCTCAGAGGAGATACCTCCAAGCAACTGACTAATAATAATCAGATAGAGGCTGAAATATAAGAATACAGACAGGGCAATCAGCGCTATAAATGAAAAGGAAGAGTAGGAAGAGATAAAGCAGCGCTTGGAAGCCCAGGGTGAGTAATTCCTTCAGCTTTCTCAGCAGTACCAAGAGGAGATAAAATAAATCGAAAGAGAGATAAAAACCAAAGATGATGAGATAAGGGATTCTGAAGTAGAGTTGCAGCGACTGCTCCAAGACATAGACTAAAAAGACAGGTCCTCAAGAATCCACTGAGCAGCTGTAAGAAATAGAGACAATGATAGAGTAACTAAAAAGCAAAAATTAGGAACTGAGAAGGCAAGAGCTTGAAACTCAGAAGAAAGTGCACACTTTGACAACTGAAGTGAGAGAGCTGGCTACTTTAAAAGCAAACTTGGAGAAGGAGCAAGCCTTGATAAAAGAAACCGCTCAAGTAAAGGAGAGAGAGCTCAGAGCTGCTTAGGATTTATTGCAGAACGAGAGAAGAAGAGAGCAACTCTGCATTGAGAAGAGGGAGCACTTGCTTCAGAGAATAGAAGAGATGAATGTCAAATCTCAGGCGTTAGAAAAGTAGCAATAGTCCATGGAGTAGCAGCTAATTGAGTTCCTGGAGGAGAATGATAGGATAAGCAAGCAGCTTTATTAAAGGGACCTTGAGGCAGAGAGGTTGAGAACAAAGAATAGACAGGTGCTTAATTAGTCAGAGTTCCACCTCAGATAGCAGTCTAAGTCAAGATCTCCAAGAAGAGTTTATTGATAATTATAAATGTGCAATTTTATAACGCAGTCTCAAAAGAACGTTATCTAGAAATATAAAGATAAATAATTTGTAATGGGAGGAGCAGAAAGTTCATAAAAAGTTATCCATCAATTTTCCAAAATACCAGAGCCAGTGCAAGTACCTCAGGACAACAAGAACCTGAAGGTAATAGTCAGCTTCAATCATATTAGTTTAGGACTTAATGCTTGAAGTAAAAAGGGCAATTAGTGAGGGAGGACAAGAGGGGGTTGCTTTATTCATCACTACGTACAGAAGTTGCATGAAAATTCTTTTGCAGATTATGAAGCATCCCAACTCTCAACAAAGATTATTTATTCATAACTTATTTTATTTAAACCTGATACCATTATGATTGGCTTTGATATAGTCAACCTGTTATGTAAGTTTAGAGTATTTTAATAATTGCTTTCAGTTGAGTATGATTCTGCTTTGGCAGCATTTTTGCAGTATCAAGGAACTGAGTTCCTGTAAAAGATTTGCACAACTTATGACTTCAAGTCTGAAGGGAGAGTGAGAAAGATGTCAGCGGCCATCAACTTGATTATTAGTTATTTAAAAAATGTAATTATCTCTTATTCAGAGTTTATATCTTGCAATATAAAAATCATAAAGAGAGATATCAACACAGCACTAGCGATTGTGAACAAAGGCATTATAAGCATTCTGACACCCTTGATTATGGATATCGAAGTTTCTTCATCAGACTCTGAAAGGATTGAACTCATCAGAAATACGAGCAAGGTATTTGCTGAGCTCACAGAGATACAGAACCTTGACATTTTAGTAAATTTTGAAGAGTATATAAAATGGTTTAGAAACGAATGGCAAGTGAAACTGGTATAGTGGCGAACTTTGTACTACTTTTGCACGATTTCAGTGATGGTCCTACCCTTGGCTATTCTATGAACACTCTTGGAAACCTCTCAGTGCTCCCTAATGTGCAGTCCAACTAATTCCTTATTAAGAATGGTGTTCAAAATGTTCTCAAGATGTAAGCTCATTAACTCTTTTTATATTTGCTTTCAGATTAGAGGAAAGAGAAGATAAATGGATAAGACTCTAGGCTTGCTAAAACTCTCAGGTAGTTCTCATCTACTAGAAATCCAGAGCTAGCTTTGAAAATTAAAAACCTCCAAACTATTGAGAAGATGCTCACTATCATGGAAAAAGAGGATGAAGACTCCGCAATTAATTTCTACTGCAAGCTTACTCTCCTAGAGCTCTGTCACTCTAAAGAGAATTAAGAGGAGATTGAATCTAAGGGGGGAGTAAAATGGATAGTATTAAAATCTTATTTTGAATTTTGTCCTTAATTTTAGAATAATTACTTAGTCTGACTTACTATCAGCCAAAGAACACTTAGGAAAAAGTTCTCTTTGCAAATACTATCCTTCAATTCAGTTATAGGTCCTCCTGGATAAAAATCCCAGAGGTGTTTCCATATTTCGTAAGAGTTATCATCAAAAACTTAAAAGACTCCCTAGCTTCTAAATATTCTAAAAATGACAGTAAGCGCTCCTTCATAGAGAAGAAGTCTATTCAGAAAATTCAAAAGCTTTCACTTAAGGCTTTGAAAAATATTTCATTGACTTGCAGCTCTCACAAAGAGATTTTTCAAAAAGATAACTTACCAGTGTTCCTCGTATTCTTGGGAAAAATCTATGAAGTTGTAGAATAATGATGCCAAGTAAGAAAAGTTTACCAAGAAAAAGGGAAGTAAGTTCATACACATGGTCAAAACCATCACCAACTGCATGATGTCTTATGAAATTTGCATCAATCTAGAAAATAAAGCCATTTATAAATAAAGATTAATTTTTATTTACAACAAGAATCATATAAATGAGATTTTAGATTTTCTTCATGCCTTTCACTCTCTTGAGAAAAATGAGGCACAAAAAAGAACAAAGGAATTGAAACAGTTTTATTAAGAACTACAAAATGAGTGCACACTAGGTCTCTGCTTGATAGAAAGAACTTGCCAGTCATATGTTTCAATTCAAAATAGCGAGAAGAAAGCTTAATTTTTGTTGCATCTTCTCAAAACTGATGACACTCATTAAATTTGCAAGACTCTTAATGTTTGGGGATCACTTTGCACTGAATGGAATGTAGTTCTTTATCTTTACAAGACAAAGTTCATTTAACCTTCAAACTGCTTTTGGATAAGAATGATCCTGCAATTACAAGGGAAGTGACTTATTTATGCAGTTAAATGCTATCAAGGCCGGATAATATGTGTCTTTGGTTGAAATTTGACGCTAGTAAAGTCGGAATAAACTCTGCCGATAATAAAGTTGTAATGATCCAGAGAGGAAATCCTCAGAGATTACCAAAGGACAGGGGGGGGGTTTTTTTTTTATTTAGAATTGGGGGGGGCATTTTTTAAAATCGGGGGGGATTTTTTGGAAATTTTTTACCTACATTAAAACGGGAAAGGAACCTTTTCTGCTTGATAAACCTTTTTAGCAGAGAGAAACTTTCAAGACTTGGAAGATTACATTTAAAAAATTTTTTTAAAAATAGAATGGAATGTTCATAGATCAGGAGTGGATTTGGGCAGATATAAAAAGGGATGGCACAAATCATAGTAACTTGCGATAATGCAGTTGAGATGAAGATAACTTTTTTCCTAGATGGAAAACAGACTAAAGAATCCTCAACTATTATAAACTGTAGAAGTTTAGGATATATTGGAAACTCTAAAAGTGGAAATGAGCCTTTTGGAACAGTTAGTGATATCAGAGTCTATCCGTTCATAATGAAATATAACTAAATTGCTTCTTAGTCTAAGTATCATGACGAATTAGGTAAATTATTTAAGAGTTTAAAATTTTTAGAGTTTGAGATGCCAGACAGATATCACTTTAATTCCTCCAGGAAAACATTATAGACATTTTAATCGAAAGGTTGAAGACTGATGTTGAATCTACAATAATCAATATTATACGAGCACTTACTAGACTAGCTACCAAAAGTAATAAAATCCATTTATTTAATTGATTTAGGAGAATGCAGATAAAGAATTCTTCAGTGTGGAGGACTTTAAACTTGCATGCAGTTCATCAATAATAAAAGCGATGATTTAATTTGTTTAAAACAAAGCACTTTCAATAAAAAATTTTTAAATTTAATTGTTTTGAAAAAGTTTTTTTTAAAATGAAAACTTGGTTTAAAGAGGGGGTTAATCAAAAACCCCTTGGGTTTTGACTCCTCAATCTTTTTTCTGTTTTTATTTCCTCTTTTTAAATTTTTTAGATTAGTTTTTCCTGACTGCCACCATTTTTAATTTTCATTAAGTTTTAAGAATTTCTCTAAGGGGCTCCTGTTAAATCTAAGCCATCTATGGAAGGTTATTTTGATCTTTGTTAACTATATTCAAGCTGTGCATCTTAATGTTTAGCTGCTGATAATTTATTTAGGATAAGTCATAAGGTGTTTAGCTTTTATTTGAATTACTATTTGGTTAATTTTAACTTAATTTTTTAAAATTTGATTTAATAAGTTGGAATGCTAGTGCGGAGAAATTGCTGGAGTATTTTGAATGTTGTTACTGTTTATCGTACTTTGAAAGACTCTTGAAACTTCTTGTCTCTCAAGTTTTGCTTCTATCTAAAACTCATTTTCTTCAAATCAAAGTCATTCAAAGCTTAGGAGTATTTATCTAGCTTCTGGTGTTCATTGTAAAATATAATTGAGGTTGAAGCTAAGGGCGTTGCTGTGAGAGTTCTATCTCCCTTAAATATAGAAAGAGACGGTCTCACTGAACTCAAATTTTAGTATCTTCTTTTCCTTTTGTCAAAGTTAATCCCTCCATCAGTGAAGCTTGCATATTCGTTAATCATATTTGGACTAGTAGCTGAGGTTTGAGATAGTACGATTGAGGTGTTATTCTTTTAATTTTTCATTAGAGTTGATTTTTACATGATACTCTCATTTTAAAATGAACTCTCGATATCATTGTTCTTTACAGATTAATTCTGCTGTTGAGAAACTGCCCTGATTCCTCCACCACTTCCATTCTCTCCATGACTGTAATTGTTTAACTTAGACTCTGCAATCAATCTCGTCCTTGTTACCTTCATTTGCAGATTCTCTATTTACTTGTCCATATTTTACCTTACAACTTCATAGTCCATCATTCTTTGATATAACTTTACTACATCCTCCATCAGCTTTGTTCTCTGTGATTCTTCCTCTTAATACTATGTAAGTCTCTTTTATTCTAGATGATCCATGTCATCGTGAAGAGTTTTGATATATTAAACTTGCTCTTTATGCGCCACTAGCATTTGCTACTTGAACTAATTTAGCATTATGCTTGTTTCAGCTTTGATATCATTTATCTAGTCTGACAGTTTCATGAACTTAATTGAGTTTTCACTTTCCACAGAGTCCTCCTCACTAAGAGTCTCTGTCTCTTATTTCATGAAGTTCATGTCGCCTCCCTCCATCATATTCATTGTTGTATTATGTGGAGTCGACATCACATTGTTAGTATTATAGATTCCTGCATCTCCCGTTTTCAAGGACTCTATCAGTTCCTATTCTTACTAGGACTGCTTGGTATCTCTCTTGGAGTTCTTCCTTGAGGATTCTTTGGGCTCTTATCTGTAAGTTCTCCTAGAGTTCTATTCAATTGTAATGTTCACAGCATTCACCATGCTATCATTATAAGACAGAGTATTGTTATGCTAAAGAGCAAGTCGGTTGGTATTTTATATGTGTAAAGGATTCAGGTTACCGTTTGAATTCTCATTTTGGTTGGTAGTATTCATATTTACATCATCGTTTATGATGTTTAGAGCTTGCTGATCCCTAAATTTTTGTGAGGAATCTTGGTGGTGGTATTTAAAGTTCTTTACATGACCTCTTATGGACTTGTACTTAAAATATGGGGACTGATGGGGGTCTATAAGAATTTTAGTGTGTGTTTAAAGAAGAATTATGCTTTTATACATAGATAGATAAAGTAAATTGCCTTACGAATCTTTGCCAAATCTATATTAGGGTTGATTTTCTTCTAAATCTCTGCATTTATCTTCATGATGTTGTTAAAAATACTGCCTTTCCCTTCATCATTCAGCAGCTACTCAGTAATCTCTAGATATACTTTATTCTCTTAGCTCTTTAGCTTGGTAATAATTTCCTTATTGACAAAGAGTTTAATATTATCCATGACTACTTGCTAGACCTTGACTGGAATATATTTCTCAACATAATTCTCCAATGTTATGAGCTTATTTTCGTGAGAGATGCATACCTCATCAATACTCCCCAGCGATTTTGTAAGTCCATCTATGAATTCATTATAAGACTCAAGACTGAGTTTCTTATTGTCCACGCTTTAGAGTTCTGCTCTTATTTCGTCCATCTCGTGCCTGACAATTTCAATCTTCTCTTGAATCTCTTGATTTGTCATATCTGCAGATTCAAGTCGCCCCTTCTCCCTCAGCAATTCATTTTGCAACTAAATTAATTTAAAATGGATGATTTTTACTGTCTATATTTCAGATTTTTGGTCTTTTAATAGATTCAAGAAATTATCTCCATTATGCGCAAGATGGTTATTCATGATGGTTTTATAGCCTTGCAAATCATCGAAAATGCCGTTAAGTCTGTCGTTGAAAACGTTGTAATAGTTAGCCTACTCAGAAAATGCGTTAAAAAGTGGGAGTTAACTTTACATATTGATGAAACTGTGTTTTAGTATCGTCAATTATTGACTTGAATTGAGCTAACTAAGTGGCTGTGTTTTCCATTTTGTCATTTATTTCCAACCATCAAAATCAAAAAAATTATTTATTAAAGTTTAACTTAAGTCCACCATCGCTATTTTCTATCAGAGTCCTAAAATTAAGAAAATCAAAGAAGTTACTATTCTTTGAAGTTCGGCGTTTATATTGTCAAAAGGCATTGGGAGCCTTTTAGTTTCTTCTTATGTTGAGGTGCGAATACTCTATAACTTCCAGTCTAGTTGCAAGGTCATTTGTCTTTTTACTCATCTCCACATACCGTTCTCTTTCCTCTTCAGTTTTTTGGAGTACAGGGTTTAGGATCTCTCTTACTAGTGCCCGCATCTTGGTTTCAAATTGAAACCAGTCTAGGTCTCCTACATTATCGAATTTAAAAATGAATGAAATAATTTACGATCTTCAAGTTTGCTGGTTCCAGAATTTTTATAGCTCATTATTGTCTCTTAATGATTTATTTATTTTTTAGAATACTTTTCTTAATTCAAATAAAAAAGCACTAATAGTTAATTATATAATTTTCATTTTAAAAAAAGTTGCTCCTCTCCCAATATCTCGACTTAATGTTAGCAATATCTATAGTAAGTTAAGTTATATTGAATGCACATTTTTTATTTCCATCATAAGAAATTGATAGTTAAAGATTAATAGCTGACTTGAAGAACCCCTTTACTGGAGAGCCCATTACCACATACTACTTGTATTTATTAGAAAAGTTTGGGAAGTTGCATTCAGGCTATGAGGAGTGCAGAGCAGACACAGTTGCTATGCATCTCATGCACTTTGATGAACCTTTCCAAATCCAATTTATAATCTCTAAGAAAAGAAGACTTGAATAACATTTACTACTGCGCATGGATGGATATGTTCATCGGTGGAGTCAAAGGACTTTAGTTCTTTAACCCTGAAAACAAGGTCTGGGGACAAGCCCACGTACTTGCCTCAACTACTAATTATACAAGCAGTGATTAAAGAAATGATGATGTATGGAAAGACGGTAAGGACTGGTTCTACTTCAATGTAGACAGATCAAACTCTCCTTCATTTCAAATTAAGTTGCACACCTACAAGAGTATGGGTGACTACGCTGAGGCTGAAAAGTTCTTCAAATTATATATGTAATTGTATAGAGGATTCGAATTAATCCAGCTTAAATCTAGCAAACAAGATCCCTAGAAGGCTTACTCAGCAGCCCAACCTGTTCATTAACCCAACCACAGGAGAGCCCTTCTACAAAAACTATGAGAATAACTTTGAAGGATTTATTCAGTCAGCTGTGGAGAGATACGCCGACCCCTTCCAAGAGGAAGTCTACAGACTCTGGCTCCAAGATGTCCCCCACGTTAGAAGAAGAGATGATTGAATTCACATCATTGCAAGTTTATTTCAATTTCTTAATCAACTATAATCCTTTCTCTTCTGCTTAAATGCGCTTTCTATTTCTGTATTAAGTTATATTAATCGTAAAATGGTAAGCAGAGATCAACAAATATTCCCCAGCTTTGTTTCAAACTCAAAAAGTAACCACACTCCTCATCCTTTCTTATAAGTATAGAGATTCAAAAGGAATTCTTCTTTCAGGAATCAATTAATTTGAATATCAAAACCAATTCTAAGAAAGGCGTAATATAAACTAAGAATCTAAACTTTAATAGAAACTGCAAGTAAAAGTACCCTCATTTTTCAACAATGAAACTATGCCTTTACCCGGAGGTAGGGGTCAAAGAATTTTGCCTTTCAGTCCCACTGTCGGCTTCTTTCAAGAATTATTTTAATTTGGTCCAAAGGGAACTAATGTGAGGGGAAGTTTCGGCCAGCCTGGAAAAGCGGTACTTCAATTTAAAAGCAAGATCTATCCTCTGCCTAAGAAGGATGAAGCAAAATCTAAAAGAGCCAAAGAAGAAGTGCAAGATAATGCTGATATTACTTCAGATCTAGAATTTTCTGATGAAAATGCTGAGGAAAAAGATAAGACATAGAATAAAGAGAATTAAAGCATTATCTAATAAGCAAACTTAATACTCTAGTTTAAGCAACTCAGTCACCCAAAACTTCAACTTGAATTCAATCTTCAGCCTTGTTAAGCTTTCAAAGTTAATGTAAGGGGTAGTCTCTCTCATTCATAATATAATTTAGGGATGTATTTCAAAGGATATAGGTAATAAAAACTCCTCTTTCTAAGACAGAGTTTCCATCAATTTTAAAAACCCAACAATTATTGGCCTTAAATTTGAGCAGTTTATAGTAAGCTAACTATTAAATTATCTGAAACTTATGTAGCTTAAAATGAGTGGGTTTAATTCTTTAAAGCCAAACTTGACTACTATAGTTTTTATAATTTTTAGTTCAGGCTGGCTTGAGTGAAAAAGTTTCATTTGGAAATTAAAGCACTTTCAATATCTCCAAAGCCAATCGATAAATGACTCCTAGTTAAGTGAGCTGGGCGCTTTTGTACAAGCCAAAAGGAACATGGACCTTTTGGCGACAGTTCACACTATCTATCCTCACTATCCTTAAAATTAAGCTTATAAGAAGAGAGTAAGATCATTTCACAAATTTTGAAATTAAAAGTTTAACCAATCAATCAAATGGATTATATTTCTTATAATATTCTTTAAATATTTTATATGTAATAATAGCAGGCAAGACACCATGCTGGACTATGCTTCATTACGAATAGATTTAAAAGGTTAAATATAATGCAAGAGTTTGCTATGGTTATCATTATTTTATTATCGACCTTTAAAATCCTATGCTAAACTACAAGCAACTTTCCAAAACTTCTTGCAAAACTATATTGCTCAATATAAATTATATAAAACATAAATCACTTAGAAAGTTTAATTTTGCCAAGATATTTCATTTTCATATTCGTCAGATATATTTAGAATTATAAACTATAAGCACTCTTATAAATTTAGCTACTATTGATACATAATCTCGTCATTGTTACCATTTATAGCTTATGATAGGAAACTCCATCTAAATAACTTATAAGCATATATTAGAAAGATATGTTCTCATTCGAGAATCTTTAATAATTTAGCTATTCTTAATTTAAGGAAATCAATTTATTTGTTATAAATAGTAGCGTATCGAATAAATGAAGACTAAAAGGCAGCCTTTAAGTTCAGCTCCTTAGGCCACGCTGCACTCAGCTACTAGACTAAGTTGACCGATAACATCAACTCATAAATTTATTTTACTTCGGTATCACATCCAGGCTCAACTTTAAGAAACTTGACGACATAAATCACGATTTCGGAATCAGAATAAATATCAGCTGTGAATTGTTGCTGTTGTTGTTGCACTGATTTAATTAACTTAACTTGAGCCAATAATTATTGCCACATATAATAATTATACAATTAATAATTTCATAAAATGAAAGACTAACTTTATGAGAACCATTATAGAACTGAAGAGAGGTAGCACCCTTTCTATAAGGATAATCCCATCAATCACTTCTTTTTCATGGACTTTGCCTCTGGTCCAGTCTATCGCATAACCTTTTATTTAAGAAAGATACCTATTATTTTAAAGATGATAAACCCACCTGAAAGAGACAAGATTCTCATGAAATACTCCCAGAAGCATAATAGAAATTTCCTTTTGCCGATTATGTTTTTGGGTTTCTTCTGCGGCACTATGAGACACTATCTGAGATACAAAGTGCAAATAGATGAAGAGAAGCTGGTTGAAAACTATGGAGCTGACATCCCCTACTTTGTGAAGAGGAAGTATCAGCAGATCATGCACTACTACAGAGCCTATTGTATTCACTACTAGCGATTCTAGCTCTTCTACTATCTAGATGAGTAGGCATTGGACCCACTTAACGAAAGTGTACTTGACTCTAAGGCTTTTGATGTCTACCAGTTCAAGAGACTAGTCAGAGGACTTAATTATGACGCGAAAAGAGATAGGAGCTTTGAATTCATGAATATCGGAGAAGATGACATAGATGAGTTCGATGACTTTGTGTGATTTTAAAATAGCTATAATAATTAAGGAAATTAAAAGTATTACAAAATTTAAAAGGAGTAGGTCGGATATTTTAACTTGATTATTAAATTTATTATATAAAATGAGATGCAAACACTCTACTCAAATCGTCCTTCTAGGACTCTTCTATATATTCGTTAATACAGTGTGCCACCAATTGGAATACAAAGTAAGATTTGCTATGTAACAACATTTCAGTTAAAACTGCTCAGTAGGGT
>JAJKFJ010022091.1:0-138722 GCA_027382625.1 Tetmemena sp. SeJ-2015 | reverse complement strand
CTTCTCATATGTGAAGAAGCAGCTCTAGAGTCAGCAGATCCATAACAAGTAAGATGCATCTGAGTTGAGCTTATAGGCAGCAACTGGTGAAAAGAGTCGGAGAGATCATGAGCGCGATGACTGAGACGGAGATCAGACAGATGTGGACGATCAGCATGAGGAAGTGGGAGCAGACTATACGCTTGGGCTACGTGTGATGCATCCTTAGGATGATGATGTAGGCTTGAGCCATATATGCATAAGACCTAATTAGATATAAGTACAAGCACTCTAATAATCACTACAACTACCCTGGATATAAAATCACAGGTTTTGGGGTTTTAAGCATTGGTAATAATTATATAATATTGGGCATAAGCTCGAAATCGCTCTTATTTATTTTCCATAACTGCGATCAAACTTTTCTAAACGTGCAATATTATAGTATATTAAGAGTCAGAGCTTAATATTATTTGTGATCAGGACCTAGAGGTATAATATATTGCTGATCTAGGCATAATTCAGCCGCGGTAGGTAAGCAATATTTTTGAAGAATTAACTTTCCCAAATTAAATAGCAGATTTAATTTGATTTCATAAAAATTTCATTTCAAATGGGTTCCTACAATAATGCTTCTTAAACTAAAAATTTGCTCCCTTGCTGCTTTTTTTTTTAAATCTAAAAGTAGAAATCGTTAACGTTTTTAAAAATTATAAAATATCCGAGCTTCAAATTGCAACTCTAAACTAGCTTTGGATTTTATTTTGAAAATGATCTCCATCATTACCTCGAGTTCAATCTCTGAATTGCTCTTAAAGACCAAGAGGCTATTTATTTGGAACTTTCCTTGATAATTTTTAGCACTTAGTTTTTCTTTAACTGAATTTGAGATTTTTAAACATTATTTATTTTTATTTAAAATTGATATCTTGCTTTATTATGAGATAAACTTGAAAGCAAAATTTGAAATTGGGAAGAATTTACCAAGATTTATTATGAAATAATTCACCATATCTCTCTACAAATATCTCCTTTTTTGTGCATATGAACATAAAATTAAATCAGATTTTAGTTGAAAATTTACTTATTTGCTTTTATCATTTCTTATATAGTTTCTTCTTTTCAAAATATTCTTCGTTTTTCATTTCTACTTTATAACTTTTCTCTTTTTATTTCTCCTTACAGTTTATACCTTTGTTCTAAAAATTGCTTTGATTGCTAGAAAATTGAAAAATTAAAGCCTGTACATACCATTTATGGGAATTGAACTCTTATTTAATAATTCTATCATTTTAGTACGCTGGTACTGCTCGAAATCCTGATTTTTTTCTTCTGTCTTTTAAATTAGTCATGATTTTTGTCAAAATTCCACTCAATGAATGTTTAGTAATTTATAACTTTTCTATTATTAACTTGATATAATACCTCAGACAGCTCTGCATCTATTAACTTTCTTCTTAGCTTTAAATAGTAAATAGCTTTCTAAATCGTTAACACGAGCTTGTTAAAGATTGTAAGTTTTGTAATTTCATATGATGCAAAAAATCTGAAAATAAATTAAGAAATTAAAAATGGAAGATCTACTTATGATTAATTTAAGTGTAAATTAAGGAGAATTTTTAAGAAGGTATATAAAAATTTTAGTAGTTAGGGACTTTCTTTTAATAAAAAAAACACACACATTAAGGTTACATGAAGCTTGACTAAATAAATGAAATAGCCTCAGGAAAGAAGGATCTTTCTAGGATTTAAATTTAATAAATTTACATAATATTTCTTTTAAAATTTTAGAATAAGAATAAGCGAAAAATTATCGAATTATAATTATACACTTAATGTAATTTTAGGGTTTTAATTATAGTAATTTTTTAATTATAATTTAGATTGGCTTCTATTCTATGATTTATTAAAATACAAATATTCTTCATTTCAATTTTATATAAGGTGATTTATATTTATATATATATTTTAATGCCATTTATTTTATAAAATTTTATTGCAATTATATTTCTTTAAGAGGGGAAGCCTTTCCTCTACAGTAAAATTTTGTAATGAAATATATGATAAAGAGACCATGTTTATGAGCTAAATCTTGCTCTTAAATCCAGTTCTTTCTGTAAACAAGAACAATTCGAATATCTAGAGCTTTAAATTTGGGTCCTATGTCAGTTTGATATAAATCAGATATCCTTAATAAAAGATATTAAGTTAGCTATTTTCTTTGCTTTTGCAAAATAAGTTCAAGTGCATTCTCGAAATGTTGCAACATTTATGATAGAGCAAAGACTTTAGCCTAAGCCCGAAGAAATTTAGTAGGATAATCGAAGCATTAGATCTTAAATGATATATTTAATTTTTGCTCTATCATAAATGTTGCAACATTTCGAGAATGCACTTGAACTTATTTTGCAAAAGCAAAGAAAATAGCTAACTTAATATCTTTTATTAAGGATATCTGATTTATAGCAAACTGAGATAGGACCAAAATTTAAGGCTCTAGATATTCGAATTGTTCTTGTTTACAGAAAGAACTGGATTTAGGAGCAAGATTTAGCTCATAAACATGGTCTCTTTATCATATATTTCATTACAAAATTTTACTGTTGAGGAAAGGACCCCCCTTCTTTAATTTATAATAACTTAGAGTTGATTTTTTTTTATATCTATAGTTCACCTTTGGAGAGGGTCTATACCTTCATCTCAATGAAGAGGAAAATGGTGATATGTATATTGATAAATTAATTTTATTAAATAATTATTAATTTAAAATTAATATTTTTGTTTATTAAAATTAATAGATTCCTTTTATATTGACCTCTGGAACACTAAACTTTAATTATATAAGAAAATATTTGATTATTAAATTATATTCAATCTTAAAAATAGTGTAATTTGTAATGTCTTAATATTATAGATGAATTAAATTTAAAAAAAATTATAAATAATTTTTTTAAAAAAATATAAAAACAGATATAGATACAGACACGAATCTTCATCTCATTTACAAAAGGTAGTGTTTAAAACCTCCTTTTATCTATCTTCTAAATGAAATATAATTCTTTGATTATTCAGGAGGTGATGGTGAAAAAATTTTCTATAGCTTGGCATAAATTTTCTCGCTTACTATTTGGTCGATGAGCATTACGACTGCAAATAATTTGTGAAAATATTATGGTGAATTAATCTCTTTGTTAATAATTGAAAATTCTCAAGGTATAATGGTTGTGATTAAATTTTTTGGAGAGTCTGATGGGATTTGAAATTATGTTTTAGCTTTAACCATTTTGCTTTAACTATTAAAAATAGCTAGAGTATAAAATTTGGCATTTTCTACCCGTATCTAATTCCTAAAGATTTAAACCTAGTAGCGAGAATATATCATGCCATACTATATTCATTTGATATGCTTCGACTTCAACGTCTTATTTTTCAAAATTTTTTTGCTTAAATCTCATAATTAATTAAAGCAAAAACTATTTGGTATAATATCCTCATCCTCCTCTTCGTTCTCAGATTGAGAATGCAAAATGGTCCAGTTAAAATTTTGAAGTTTTGGTTTTCCTCTGCAGATAATTTGATTCAGTAAATTTACTCAATTTGAGTTACTCATTTAATCTTTCAATATAAATCATGAATATATTTTAAATCTTTTAAAGCAAGAAAGATCATGCCTAGATTTTAATAAGCTGAGGAAAAATATATAAAATATTCTAGTATCAAATTATTTATGGCTTAGACAAGAGAGAGTTGTTTTAATAGTCAGATTATAATTAAAAAGAGGAGGAGTTTCAAATGATTACCAAAGTGAGTTATAATTTAAGTTAAATCAATTAATTTTAATTAATATTCATTATACTCTAATTTAAATAAATACTTAATAATTAATTCTAAGATCTTAATATATAGCAAAGAATAATATTTTTAAAAAATTCCTTGCTTTAAATGAAAGGTTTAAAGATAATGAAAAGAATAGCTTCAATGATAGAATAAGGAGTATCACATTCACTTCAAGACCAAGACTCGTCGAAATTAGATAGTCTTGGAAAATTATTGCTACCGCTCCCTACATTCAAACGTCTTTAATTATTACTTTTTATTGTGATTTATCTTCAATCAAAGGTATTGAAAAAATATTTCTAAATTAATATTAACAATAAATTAAAGTAAAAAAAGAAAACCCTTCTATGAAAGAAGATAATTGGGGATATATAAAAACAGAATGATATAATCATCTGCTGTGAATATGATTCACCCCATGAAATCAACGATAAGGTAGTAAGATATTAAGAATAGTCACTAGCTACTGTAATGGCTAAAGCGGCATAGCAATTTTATCTCTAAAATATTTTATAATTACTCAAGTCAGATGTTATTTAGTTATTTCTTAAGATGTTCATATTCAAAATTTAGTTGCATCTGATCATGTGAGAGATAAAAAATAAGATTGAATTATATTTTTTAATCTACCCAGCAATTATCTTAGCAATATAAAAGCAATACAATTATTTGTAGACCAAATTAAATATATTCTTCATATCTCAAAATAAAAACTATTTTTTAATGCCAATTTTGTTAATTTAATTAAAATTTTAGACTATTAAATTTATTTCAAAGAAAGAAAATATGGGATTAATTGAGTCTGAAATCAAATAATTTTAGTTTACTAAATTAAAAAATTAATAAATCTTAAAGACAAATTTTAGTAATTCTATTTATTTTAAGTATTTTTAAATTCACATAATATTTTTCAATTATTTATCTTTTACATTTTTATTAGTTTGATTTAAAATTTTCTAAATCTATTTTTTTATACGACATATTTTTAATTTAATTAAATATACACAAGGAAAGACTATTATTGAAAATAACTGCTTAATTGTTCATGCTATTAATTCTATTCAAAGATAATAAAAATATTGTTTTTAAACTTGAATATTAACACTTTAAAAATACATTTTATGGTTTTTATACATCTCAAATGCTGACTTTTAATTATTTAAAACATTTACTATAAATTATAGATACTTTTAAATGAAGAACAGAATTAAAAAACCATACTTATCATGTATCTTGATTTTAGTGATGTAATGAATACTTCCCTTCTAGAAGCTCACTAATTTGAAAAAATAGTGACTTTCTTGTACAAGGATATCTCTGTTATCAGATTGGTAAAGTGCTAGTTTTGATTAATAAACATTACTTTCTTATTGCAATTACATTAGATACCAACTTCGATGAGATAGTTTATATAAGGTAGGCTTTTTTAAGGGCAAGCTTTAAACTGCATCAAAATGCTAAAGAATAAGGTAATTATCCAAGTAGCATATTCAGTTTGTAAATATGTCTAGCAGCAGCGGCCAGGAATTTATTTTAATTATGTTCTTAATATTTTTACCAATAGAAGTTCGTTAATTCTTTAAAATTATATTAATAATAATATTAATCACATTCGGAACTGCTAAGGAAATTATTTATTTATGAATTAAAAATGGAATTAAGAAGATCCCCGGAGAGAAAAAGTGTATCTCATGAGTAGCCTCCTGAATAATCACTATCTGCAAGCATGCTTAAGGTCCATAATGTCTCAAAGTGAGAAGGAGTCATTGCTCTAATTAGGCTGATTAAAAATCAAGTGGATTTAAAGCATTCCGACACTCAAAACAATAGAATTTATACGCTTTTTAACTGCTCTGTTCTTAAAGATACATAATAAAATGATAACTGAATTTTGTGTAATAATCAAGGAGCAAAAAATAATAAAGCTGTGGCCTACTTTATTTAAGGTAGCACACTTTATTAAAAAAGCATCCAGGTAGTCTGAGGCATAAAATTGACTTCATAGAGCATCAAATATTCTCACTCTCAGAGACGATAATGAATGCCCAACAGTAGGAAGCACTTATATCTCATCTCTAAATTGCCTTAGAGATTTTAGTAATGATCATGATTCTCGAGAGCTCTATTTATTCTTGAAGAGCGGGTCAGGCAAATCATACTTGCGGAGGAATGTTGAATTTGCTTGATTATTCGGGACTCCATTTATGCTTGCATCCCTCAATAAAGACTTTCTTCATCATTACCCATAGGATTCTCAAATTTTAAAGCCGCTTGAAAAATTTCTGCTCATTTGAAGTAAGTGGTAAATCTCCACGCATATTTTGGTTCTAATTGAGGTTCCAAATTTAATTTTTTTTAATATCTAAGGAAATTAAATCCCTTTTAAATAAATTATATTCATCTCTATTAAATTAGACATTTTAAAACAATCAATAAATTTAAAGATTTTAAAAATAAAATAAATAGAATTTTAAAAATGAATAGAATTTAAATGAAATTTAAAGCACCTAATTAGTAAATAAATCAAACATGCGATCTGAGAAACCACAACTTAAGATTAAGAATCTTCCTATTATGTCGTCACTGTCAGTGGCCCTTTTTACTACTGATTATAGATGAAGAAAGAAAAATGGCTCAAACTTTCCCCAGCTAGATCTTACTCTAAGTGATTTCTACAAACTAGAAAAATCTGATCCCATTAAAAATTATTATTCTTGCTTTAATTTAGTAATTACTATTGTTTCTCATTTTTGGTGCTCACAATAATCCTCTCATACTTAAAGTTCACATTCTTTTCATTTAATGATAGTTTACCAAATTAGAAAAGCTTTCAGAGCTCAAATTAAATTTAGAATGAATACCTTTCAAAATATTTTTAAGATAGATAATTTTCAATTTAAATTAGGAATAATTATTGAAGAGATAAAATTATCATGACTTTTAATTATGGGAAGGATATGAATATGTGATCGTGCGAAATATTTTAGAAATACAGAATTTGAAGCAGATCAAAACAAACAGACAAGTATTTACTCAGTACTAGACGCAATCTCCTACTTTTAGTAGAAATTCGAAGTTCTTTGTCCAGTTTATCTACTTTCTTAGAATCTATATTGTAGTTGCATTGTACATTACTTTAACAGTATTCATAGATATTGTCCCTCTTCGAGATATATCTTAATTAATGTTATCAATATAATATCTTACCTTAGATAACATTTTAGCTAAATTCTGTTTCATTTTCTTAGAGCATGTTTTACTCTTCTTGTAATATGAGTTTGCCTTTTAGCTACAGCTGCTCTAAAAATCCATCTTGCTCAAAACCCATTTCCATTTAAATTCATCAAAAATTAATTTATTTATTTATTATCAGCTACTTTTCTATATCAATTCACTTTTTTATTTCTGTAACTATTTTACTGATCACCTAATCATATCTTCCCTATAATTTGAATTAATATTATTTGAAAAAAAAAAATGACTGATCAAATACAAGGCAACACTTCCCATCAGCAATCCAATAATCACCAATCCATTGACCTAGATGAGATTCAAAGAGACGCAGATTGGGCAGACAATTCACAAAATATTTAAAATCAAAAGAACAAAGACCAAGTAAAATAATTTTATTTTACTTACAAATTATAAGGAAGTGACTCAAAAACTGTGCAGATCAACTCTCATTAATTTAAGAAGAAAAATTTGAAAATTAAAACTTTGAACTAGATAGTAATAAAGACGATCAAGTGTTTTGGATGGGGAGTATTAAACATTTTATGCTATTTAATTTCCAGAAATTATAATTTTATTTTGTTTACTCAAAGTGTTGATAGGCCTGCTAAAGAAAAAAATTTCCAAATATCATAAATCTTTTTAATTATTAATAAAAAGACATCTTTTTCTTTAAAAATTTTATTTATAGCAAAGTTTTATTAAATTAACTTAATGACTATAAGAAACAAGCTTAACATTCAAAAAGTAGCGAAATCTTCGTAAAATATCAGAAGATTTGCAACTATGGTTGCAGCAGTCTCAAAATGCAAAAATTATAGACTATTTAAAATGAAATATATTTTTTCAGTATTTTGTATTAAATTTTTAAATCCCCATCAAATAAAAAATTAAGATTATAGTCTCACTTTTCTACAACCTAGTGAGATCAGCAATCAACTTTAAAACTTTTTACTTATTATGATTATAATTATAAAGAGATTTTATGTAATTTTTAGTAGTGCTTTTATATAATAAAGTTATCTTAAAGTTTGTAAGAAAATATTTATTTAATTGTTTTAGTCTTCAAATTGATGCATAAATAATAATTAGTTGATTATAAATTAAATATAATAACCATGTGAAGCCGAACATGCCTCTGGATCTGCAAGTTTTCTTATAATCGATTGGAGCTGCATTTGGTCTTTTATTTGGAGACAGGAGTGACGTGAATCTGATCAAAATAGCTTTGTATCTAAATATAAATATTATCCAAGAGCAGTGGAGGCTGCCTATAACCTTGCTAAAGAGAAAGGTTGGATCAGGCCAATACCCCGAGGTGAGCACATTTTAGCCGCTTCACTGATGCTTATTCAAACATACTTCTACATTTTCGAGCCTTACAACGTCGGAATCAATCTCTCCAACAATTTAGACTATTACAGTGGAGCCATGCAAACTGAAAAGCATCTCTTTAACATGGGTAGAGGCCAAGTCAGACAAATCATTCAAGAGAGCAAAACAAATAATATTTTTTATTTTTAGCTACCCCAATAACAAACTTCACCAAATTTATAAATATTGATATCTCCCTATGCTATTTCTTAATTTTCAGATTTAGGCATCAATTTACACTAATCAAAATTATTTAATTTAGTTAAATGATTTTCATTCTTTGAGAGAAAAATTATAATTTTTTTTTATTTTATTAAATGTTAATATCTCTTATACAACTTCATTTATATTCATCATTATTGGATAACTATTGTAGTAATAAATGATTTCTAATTTTTTAGTAAAGGTACATTGACAAATAAAATTAGGCAAGTAATAAAAAGATAGGTTAATTAAATCGATTGTGAAATATATATTACAAAATATGAATGATTATCTTAGATTATACTTTTCAAGATTATGCTATGAATTCAGCTTAAATTTATTTAAAATTAAGGTTATATAATTAAAGGTTTTAGAAAGTTTGTTGCACTTAATGGAGAAAAATTGCGAAAATGGGAACTCCATCTCAGGAGAGAAATAAAGAGTATTCAAAAATTTGAAGGAGTTGGTAATAGGCTGCATGGATTACAACCTCTTGACTGACATAAATCACAGTATTTACCTCCTTACAAACGTTACTCTTGAATTTGAAGAGGAGCAACTTGAATCTGTGAATAAGATGACAGTATACCTCTCTCCTAGGGAACTTTTGAGCCATATCAATATGATCTACTATTTTATTAATCAATAATTTGATAGTTCATTTTGAAGAGTTTAATTTTGCAATATCAAATAATAAATGAGATGAAATAGCATGATGATATCAAAGATGCAGATAAATCAAACAACTATAAATAAATTATAAAGCAGAAAGAATTTATTTTTGTTAACTAGATGATGAGAATGTATTTAACATCGGACAGTGCTATAATTTTGGAATTCCAATCAAGAGTTCTGATTGAGAAGCATTTTGGCAAACTCATAAAGAATTAATTATATTCCTGAGTTTAGTTTTAAGAATGACTTGGCGGGGTTAAACTACTTATCTAAGTGCATTTAGGATGTAGTATACGGATACGATCTCACATAGTCATAAAACTGGGTTAATCTAATGGAAAAAGTTTAAGATAAAAATCAACTCTTAGAAGACGAAATCATGAAGCAACAAGAACAGAAACAAAAGGAAGCGCTAGGTATCTCTGAAAACAAAGAGAAAATTAGGACTGATCTTGAAGAAGAAACTGAGTTTGATAAACTTATTAAAAAGTATGAAGAAGAGCTAGCATGCCTTATTAAAGAAAAAGAAACTATAAAAGCTTCTTTCTAGCATTTACACTTTAACTAGCTTCAATATGTAGCTGAAAAGTTTTTGATCAGCTCATTCGAATTATTAGAATTATCGAGTCATCTTTCAGATCAGCAAAAGGTTAATCTATTTATCGAGATTATGGAAAAGGAAAGAGTGAAGTATTACTTCTCTTATTAGCTGAGACTTATCTGTGAAAAATCTCTGCCTTTTCTCAAATAAATAGACTATTCATTATTAGCTAAAAGCAGAGAATTCATGAAAAAAATGATTGATGATGGTTTTCTTTCGGCCATCAGAGGCAGATTTTAAGAGCTAAATAAGTTTCTTTAAAAAAGTAAACTTATAAAAATTCCTTTACTTAATTTAAAATTTCTTTAAAATTTAATTGATATAAAGTTTATTCACAGTCATAAAGATAATATATTTAAACAAAATATTTATTTTCTTTAAAATAAATTTAATTATTTGTGATTTTGAGGAAAAATATTTTCTGTATGATCTGAGATGGGATTACGTTAAAGATGAATTTAAAAGCAAACGAGATGAGTGCTTGAGTAGGCTGTAAGTTGTATTGACAAATAGCGATTACCTTGGTCATTTGAGTAAAGTAATAGGGCTCTATTCGGATGAGGTTGATCAGAAAATGAAAGAGTTTGATGAGTATGTTTCCATTACGAAGAAAGGATTAGATGACACTCTCGACTTTGCTTTTCGAAAATAGTGTATGATTAGAGAAGTAGGATCTCTCTTCCTTAATACACCTTACATAATAACTGACTTCCATACTATCGACATTGCCTTTCTTAACGATAAGCAGTTTTCTCCTGAAGAAACTTTACAAGCAATCAGACCTATGCTCAAAGGGAGAGCAGCTTACATAAAAGCAAGAGGTGATGACTTCAGTCTAAGAACATATATAGATTAAACCTACCCAACTTTAAGGTGCTCAGACCCAGACTATGAATCACAATACAACATTTTTTAAATATGTGTATAAGATTTAACATAAATTTGATCTTCTTGTATTCAGAAGAAGACTACTTACTTTAGCAGCAGTTAGAATTTAAATATCTTATTGACTAGAACTATCAGTTGAGGAGTGCATATCGAACTATCTCCTCATGGGTTAAGCACAATCTGTACGATAGAGTTATCAATTTCGATATTTTTTCGTAGTTTGAAGTGCAGCATCTTTTTATCAAGTTTCTTCAATAGATAATTAAATGCTTATGTTTATTTAAATTTATTAGCACAAGGTATTTGAAAATGAACAAAGCTTAAAGCTCTAAGAAGCTCACAGTCTATTAGCAGATTCGGCTGTCATTTTCACTAAGTTTTTCATATTTCTACTTGCAGATCTAACCCCTCAAGAAGTCAACTATTTTTCAACTCCTGCAAAACAAATTATTTTTATTAAATATTGCATTGGAAAAGAAATAAGTTGGTAAAGTAGAAAATTTAGATGAGGAGCGTTTATAAATTGATTTTAAGCCTTTTAGTATATTAACAAATTTTAAATTATCTAAGGATTCTTAAAATTGCAAATGCTTTAAATTCTCTAAATTATAATGTATATGAGGCCTATTTAGTACATAAGTTATCTAAATTTATTTAAGTCAATAATTAAATGAATTAAGTCTTGATATATGGATTCAATATAAATGAGCACAAAATTTTTCTATTTTTAATTCAGAATATTTTGAAATAACAAATATATGCTTAAATATCATTGATTACTTAGTTCTATTATTTTAATTAGAATCTAATTTAATTTTTAATACAGTAATTTGTGCTAATATTAAAACTGGTTTATAATTAACAAAAATTGAGACTTTTGTTTTTAAGCGAAAGGAGAGTGGATAAACTGATTCAGAGTTTGAGTTTTAGTTTTATGCGATGAAGTCAAAGAACAAAAATGAGCATCTTGATAAAAGAATATGCCAAAGGGAATATTGCGATGTCATGTGTCTGGTCACTAATTAAAAGTATGTATTGATGATATACAGTCTTTTATTGATTTCTTTGATCCAAAGTGAGTATAATTTATCTCAAGATTAATTCTCTCTTCCTTTTCTTAAAGCCCAAGTAAATATGTGAGCTCAATAAACAGAAATCATAAATTAGAATTAATAAGATAATTAAAATCATCATTTATTAAATATAAATAATTATTCACACAAAATTCTACAATTTAGAATTTCATTTAAAGCTTCAATTTTTTATTCAATTATATAATAATCCTGAAATAAAATTATTTTGAGGATGATAAATCTATTTTTATTTAAAAATATTTTCTCTATAAATAAGTTAAAAACAGACCAATGAGTTTTAAGTTATTTGCAATGAAATGCCCAAAAATTAATAGAATTATCAAAAATAAAGTTATTTGCATTTTTTTTTGTGCAAATTAAAAATTTCTTAAAAATTGAACATGGTTTTCATTTACTTAATTTATAATCTATTAAAAAGATAGTATTGAATCTAAATTTTTATCTCAATCCCAATAAGTTGTATTTTTAAATTTCGATATAAATTACTTTTTTGAAAAATTTTTATAAAAATGTATGATTGATTGGGTTTTTAATTTTGAAGATAGTTTTAGCTTCATACTTTTCATGAATTTTTAATTTAAGTTGAATAGCCCTCCTGCTTAAGATTCAGACCAGGAATCATTTTCTCACAAAGATAGATAAGTCCGAACTCCCTCACTCCTAAACTAACAATTTCAACAGTCAACACCAGGCTCTCCATCGAAGGCTAAGAAAGTTTAAATTGACTTCAACTAGGAAGTGGAAGCGGGCGATTAAATTAAAAAGCCAAAAGACCAAAAGAAAAGTTTAAAGAGCCATGAGGAATTTCTCCCAATATTTATCAAGTTTCTCAAAAGCTTCGTCGTGGGAAGTGGAATCAAACTTCTTTTCAATCTGCTCACCAACAAATTGAATTAAAGAATTAGTTATAGTTTTGAAGAAAAATTAATCTTAAATTGAACTTGATAAAAGTGCTGAAGAATTTCCCTCAATTTACCCGCTTTGGCCTGATGTGTGGGCTCTTCTCCTTCTTATTCAAATTCACGAGGTATTTAAACTACTCAACTTTTGTTTCTTATTAATTTTACAAAGTTAATTTAATTTAATAAGAAGATTGAAAATCAAGATCAGTCAAGATAAGGAGAGATCTTAATTTATTTATGTAAGGAGGTATTCTTAGCAGCTTCATTAAGCTCTCTGTCACTATTCTTAGCTGATGGGCGTGATCAAAACTTGCTTAAGGTATTTTTGCTCCCTAGAGCAGCAGAAGCTGTTTTCAATCTCTTAGTTGAGAAGGGGGTGATCAGCCCAATAAAATATGGAACACAGATAATGAATATGTCTGTTCTCTTCGTTAAATTCAATTTATCTTTAAGCTTTAATAAATTTTAATTTTTGTGTGTTATCAGCTACAACTTCTTATTTGAACCTCACAATATGCCGCCTTCTTTCATGAAGACCCTCTATACCTACAGCAAATTATTTTGTATACAAATTTATTGCAACAGAACTTAAGGGGAGGCTTATTTGTTAGATGCATGAGAGAGAGGTAGTTCTAAACGCAAAGGACTTAATTTTTTTAAATAGACTTCTACCCCTACCAAAGATTCCAAGGCATAACTTACAAGTATTGAAGATTTAAAGAGCTAAATTAATCAATAATCCTTTTAAACCATTTTAAAATTTAAATGTTCTAAATTTCAAGTTAGAGAGGGGAATTCCCTAAATTATTCATTAAAAGGTTTCATTTAAACCAATTTATACCAAACAATGACATCATTATTACCATAATTAAATCAAATAGCAAAATTAAGAAAATAATAAACATGTTTTCAAATAATCAGATGATATTTGTAAATCATTTACCATCTTAAAAAATCTCTACCTCTTCTCATCCTATTTTTATTCCACAAATCATCCTCTGGAAAAAAAAATTATACTAAAACGAACTACCAATAAGTTAATTAAAATTACCATGAATACTCAAGATATTGATTTTATTTTTTGCAATATAATTTCTTTGATTAAAACTCTATAAGAATTCTGATGTTGCTGATGATTATTTAAATTAGAATAGATCTTTTGTATTTGTATATTAGGCTAAAATGAAAACAGCTCTCCTGGACTCATCATCTTATCAAGGAGAATCTTATAAAGAAGACTCTTAATTTCAAAATACAAGCAAAAACTAAAAATAATCATAGAATAAATAGAAAGATGTGTAGCAACTAGATTATTTTTAAAATTATTGGATATTTTAGATAGAAAGAGTGTTCGTTCTTAACAAGAAAAAGATAAATCTTAATAAATTCCCGATAATGCAAATGATTATCTTAACCAAGTAATTTAGATTTCTTTAGAAATTATCTTTCCAATTTTACTTTGTCCTTACTCTTATTTTTTAGTTAACATAGACAGTGGATTTAAGTGATCTCTTTGAAATTAATTATTTATTTTGGTATTTGAAGTGCGATAAATATTTCAATTTAAGGAAAATTCATAGAGCTTTGCTAATGACTATGTTTGCTTAGTTCTTAAGTTCAAGCCTAAAGAGCTGATAGAATTTCATGGAGGTGAATTTCTATTTTAAGTTTGGAAAAATAAAGAGAGACTTTTCCAGCATGTCCATCATAGTAAGCATTTGTTTCTAATTTTGAAATAGGTGAAGTCGAGGACTTATATGCTTCACAAACAGAATTAGCTTATCTCACGAAAGGAGAAAAGTAAAATGTGATTATAGTTCAGCCATTCTTAGAAAGAGCACTCCATATTTCTAGTCCTTTCCCTTTTAAAAAGAAGGGGCCCATTTGTTAAACATTAAAAAATAATTTAAAAAATTTTAAATCTTATTTTTTATGGTCTAAAACAAATAAATTTGAAAAAAATTTTAAAATTTAAAACCCCTTTTTTTAAAAGTGGATTTTTTTGGAAATTTTAAGCACTATGAAATCTGATTATAAATTGGATCCTTTGATTGAATATGAAAATGAATTTGACGAACTGATTTCAAACTATGATGGAAGCAAAGCACCTACCAGGCAAGGTTAATTTAATATTTTATTTTTAATAAAAGATAGGACACAAACCAGCTAATAGCTTCTCTCTTAAGACTCGAGATTAAGATCTTAAAACTCAAACCAACTAAGAGATAAGGAAGGATCTTTTATAGGGGAAAGCTTCTTTTTAAAGCTTAAATCCACATGTTAGTAATAACTAAACTCACACAGTCGATTTCATATAATTTTTAAGAGACCAAATAGATCCCAGCTAAAAGATTCTTAAGATTGATTACGATTATTTCCCCCTTTGGGCTATTTTATAAAAATATTTAAAAGCAAAAAATTAAGTTTTTAAGCAAGGAAAATTTTTTTTAAATTTTAAATTGGGGGGTTTTTAGCCTATCAAAAATTTAAAATCCCTTAAAATTATTCATTTGATAGAATATATAAAAATTCAATCTTTTTCTAAATAACAAAACTAATTAGTTATTTCATTAGAACTATTTCAATTTATTTTGAATTTGTAAAAAATTTAAATTTAAAAAATTTTAAAATTTTAAAAAATTTAAATTTTTTAAATTTTTTAAAAAAATTTTTCCTTTTTTAAAAAAAATAATTTACAAAATCATACTTTGAGAAAAAAAAATTTAATGAAAAATTTAAAAAGCTTTTTCTGCTATGATTTAAAAATACTGAATGAAAACAATAAGGAAAACTTATAAGTTACTTTCATGAAGAGTTTTAAACTGAGCTCTCATATTTCTCGAAATAATTTTACTGAAGATGATTTACTTTTTGACAAAGAAATACAAAAAAAAATATAATTCAATTTTAAAGCCCCCTTTTTTTTTGAAAACTAAAAATGGGGATGGAATTTTTGCAATAAATCAAGAGATAAATACTTCTACTTTTGAATCTTTCCCCAAATCAAAAAATAAAAAGAAAGATTTAAGGCAATTTTTTTAAAAATTTAAGGGGGTCTCTATTTCATTCTTTAAATTTTAAAATTTTTCTTTTTTAAATTTTTTTTTAAAAAATAAAAGAAATTTAAATTGGGAAAGGGATTTAAGGATTTATTATTTCCTTTTATTCCCATTTTTAGATTCTTAGTGTGAGTTAATTAAGATTTAGTTTATTAAATAAATTATGAGAGCCTCAAACCTCTACTCTCATTATTTATTTAAAATAATATGTTTATAAATTTTCTGTATATTTATTTAAAAATATTTTGTTTGTTATTTCCCGGGAAAATTAAAAAAATTCATTTTTATTATGAAAAGAAAAATGAGAATTCAAAAAAAACCAAAACGTCAACTTTTATCAGTTTTCACCTAAAATACAAAAAAAAGGGAAAAAAGAATGCTTTTAGCTTGTAAGAAGAATCTATATATATTTAAATTATGAAAAATACTCTTTATTATATTTAAATAAGAAATTGATAAGTGAGAATTTTTATTAACTGGAAAGACTTTCTGCAAAGCTTATGTCTAAATAAAGAAATATTTATAAAGCATCTTATGCAAATGAATAAAATATAAAAATTTTTCAATTGAAGTAAATTTTTTTATAGAAAATAAAATTTAAGATAACAATATTTTTAAATTTTAATTTAAAAAATTTAAATTTTTAAAATTATAAATTAAAAAAGAGAGATTCATCCGATTGCACAGTAAGGTTATTGATTTTTTACAAAAATTTTTATTTGAGGTTGAACCTTTTTAAAGGGAAAAAAAGTCAAAAATTTTTAATGTGGCCATAAAAATTTAATAATCATCCTCAAAGAAATGGATTCACTACTTCTCTTAAATTCCATAAACTTCAAGTTAATCAATTCAACTTTGCTATTTAATGAATAGTGAAATATCTCACATAAACTTTATCAATAGCTATGAAAGCTCAATCATTTTGTAAATTAAAATATTTTAATTATCTTCCACATATTGGTTTGCTATCATGGGAGATATTTACAAAAATTACTCGTATACACAACTTCCAACATAATCAGACCATTAAAAGCGGAGATTTGCCTAAGGAAATGTAACATTATCATAATTATTGTAATATTTTATTTAGACAACACGAAACAAATTCACTCTGTCTGCGATTATAACATGTACCAAAAACATGGTAAGGTTGATCTAGGAATTTGAAAAAGCTTTTCATCAAGATAACTCCAATCTATCCACAATATTTTAGTCTAATTAGGATTCTCAGATAGTCATTTTGATTCAAAACATGAGCTCTTCACGAAGATTACTTAATATTCAGGCAGCCCCCTTAAATAATCTTTACTTTGCACATCAATAAAAATAAAATATTCATAACTTAATTAAATTCATTTGTAATTAAATTATGTGGCTCATGGGAAAGTGCTGAGTGTCTTTTATTAATCCTCAAGATCCATTTAAAATTTGCTTATTTGGAAAGGAGAGCAGTGAAATTATATATTATAATTTATTTTTATGATATTTTAATTAGTTTGGTTGATCTATGTGTGAGATTTCAAGCTTTTCTTAATCAATTATACATATTTATTACTCTTTATTTGCAGATATTGTGACTAATGAATTGCTGATATTTATATTGAACGACGTGGATAGAATATTAGATGAGCCAGATATTTGGCAAGACAATTTATGCTAAAGAATTGGGAACTTTGACTATAGTGAGTACAAGTAGTATTCAAAAATTTAAATAATTTAAATTTATTTCCTCGACGGAGACTATATGTTCTATGAGATGAATGGAAACTTGGTTGAGATTAATTTGATAACTGGAAAGAAATTTATGTACAATTTTAGAGGGGGCATAAAGAATTTGCATGTAGTAGAAGGCAAAAATATATACCTTAGATGTGACTAAGACAACTTTTACTTCTTTGACCTTGACTGGATATTAACTAAGGCATTCATTATTTTTATTTTTAAAATTCTAGGAAAAGAAAGAGTTCAATGAACCCTTTGGAAATTATTCAAATATTTGACTATTTTAAATAGATGGAGAGCTTTCTATGCTTATATGGTCTCCTATTATCAAATATATTTATTATTTAATGCACTGGACTCCTCGAAACCAAATTTTAATTTGACCCTCTTTCAAATAAGATAGTAACTTACTAAAATCCTTGGACATTAAATGAATTATATATTTCTCAATATCAATTTATAAAATATTTTATCTCATTGAAGATACAGAATTAGTTAAGTGACTCAAAAATAGATTTGGTAGGATTCTGTGAATTCGAGAAGAGATTTCTGGCTTATTCTTACCACAAAGATGATATATATTTATATTGAAAACTGTAGCTATAATGATAAAGTTGTTGTTCTCTATGCTCCTAAAAACATGCTATTTGTGTAATCTCTCTCCCTTGGTCAACCTTTATCCATTTCTAAAATCAATTCTGATTAGGATTATTCGATGTTTAAACAAGAATGCAGACTAGAGAATGAACATACTCTCATTTACTAACTATTACCAGAATTAACTCATAATAAAAACCCTTAAGACCAAATTCTTTTCAAAAAAATATTTGTCAACCTTCATGAAATAGTTGAAGCAGCTTCATTCTTTCACTTATGCGATGATAGAAGAGATAAAAAGTTCTTTGTTTCAGAGCATAACAAATTATTCATAGAAAGCAATCTAGCAAAGAAAGAATACAGGGTATTTTAAATAGCAGATGGCAGAGCAATATTTATTTGCTGCATCAAACCAATCATGTTTTAAGCATAACCTCTATACTTTAATTCCAATTTCACCAAATATATCGACTTCAGTTATTAAGATAAATAATACAAGACATATGAGCTTAGTAATGACTTCAGCCATGAATAAATCAAGTTGAGCTATCTAGAATCATTTTAATTTCATCTTTAAAAATCAGAGAGTACTATTGAAATGGACCCCAACTAAATTTTAGAGAATAATAAGTTATAAATTCCGCTGTTAAGGCTATCATCTAATTTTAATGAAAATATGCTTTAAAACACTTATTAAAATATAAAAATTGTGTAAAAAGAATTACCTTATTTAAACATTTGATTTATCATTTGATTTTATCATTTCCTATTTTTTTGATAATTGACTAATCTTTATGGCAACCTAGTAAAGTAAAGACATAATAAATTTTGAATTTATTGAATTATTGAACTTTAAGGAAGATTGGTTTTCAAAATCAAAGAAATTAATTTTTTCTTTTATATGATTATATTAGGAGATGATAGCATTTCGCTGGTTAATAGAGATTAAACAATTCAAATTTATTAAATTAAAAACTAAAATAAAGAATAATATCTTGAAAATGAACGATAGCTAGATGATGAAACTTTGCAACTTATCCTCAAAAGATTAGAATTAGCACTGACAGATTACTGTCCTCACTATCCAGTGAAGAGATATTTATTAAAATAAGTAAGAATTATTAAATCTAATCAATTACTAGCAAACCAATTATCTTTAATTTTTTTAATAAAAATAAGAATTCTTTGTAATATTTTTTTGGCCTTTTAAAATTATTGATACATTTTAGAATAAATAAATATTTGATGTTCTGATAAAAAATCAAAAGTTTTCGTAGCTATCTATTTATTCTCAGAATAGAAATGGACTCGAATGCAGCAAAAGAGTTTATATAAACGGGTGCATGAAATCAATCTAGGGATACTCATATTACCATTGGAGAATTATTGAATTATTGGAGCAGGGTCAACTATTGATTTAATATTTCAGTACTGAAGTTATTCAAGAGCTGTTAAATGTGACACTCCCAACTGGGGAAACACTCATTCACAGATTAGTAAAGAACAATTAGCAACAGTTTGAAAAACTGATGGAGATAATTAAATAAATGAGAAGAGAGGGAAATAAAAGCATTCATATCAACTTTATTCCTTGCTAAAACGGCATAACTCCACTTCATATTTGCATCAAGAATTAGCTTTCTAAAATAGCAGGAATTATACTAGAGGAGATTGCAAATTATCCTATCGATGATCATTTTCTTTTCATAAAGGACATCTTCGATGAAATACTTAAACTTAACCCTATAGCATTATGCGATTATATTCAGAAAAGAACAATAAAACCTTAATGGGCTTTGGATTATACTAAAGGTGAAATTATTTTTAAAAAAATCATAGAGATATTTATTTAAAAAATTAAGACAAGGCCAGGATGTTAATTCTAAGTGGTTTAATCTCATCTAAATACAACTCAAAAGGAGCATTTTTACTCAATGTTATTTGAAAAAGATAATGATGATGACGATTTTAATGAAGTTAAGATGCCTCTACTCTTAAAGGTAACTGATTTACCTAAAATGCACCAGTTCGGAGATCCCAATGCAAAATAACTTATTAAAGAACTAGCTGAATCAGACAATATTGAGCAAACTTTTAATGTCCAATATATTTAGGCACTTCTAGAAGTTAAACTACCTCCAGTGAAGAATTTATTAATTTTTTAATCACATTCTATTTATTATTAAAGAACGCAATAATCAATCACCTACTTATTCCTTATACTATATATGCTTTTCTATTCAAGTATATGTGTATCTGGCTCAATTTTTAAGAAGATCTGTTTTATTTTGGGGTAAAAATAGCTTCAGAAATCTTGCTCATAGGATTTTCAATTTACTTCTATCGCAATTTGATAATTTAAGCTAATTCAATTAGTATGAGATTTGGGAGCTTGACCTTTGGAATGTATTGGATGTGTTTCCCAAGACTTTAGTTCTTGTATCTGTAATTCTTCAGATCCTTTAAGATGCTTAAAATATATTGTTGAGAATATTTTATATCTTCAGTCTTTAACATTTAAGACTCTTTGAACATGATGAATGCATATATAATATTCTTCCTCTCCTTTTATTTCTTATACTTCTTCAGGCTTTTCCGATAGACTGGGCATTTGGTTTCACTGATCTTTGAAGTGATAATCGATATGAAGTGCTTTCTGTTGATTATTGGCTTTTCCATTTATTTTTGTATTGTGGTGTTAAGTGGTCCCTTCCTGCTACTTAGTGAATCTAATCCTGAGGGAGAGCAATTCATAGACGGTGGGTTGGTTTCTGCTTATGCCTTTGTTTATCGATTGATGCTTGGTGACTTTGATACGGGAAATTTTGGGCAGAAATTTGTGGAAGAAGTTTGGATTTTGTTTATGATAGCAACTCTCTTCCTGATTGTGATCATGCTTAATTTGTTAATTGCTATAATATCGGACACTTTTGAACGAGTTTAAGGATCTTAAAAATAGAGAATGTAAACCAAATAATTAAAAGATATTTTGATTAGCTATTTGTAAATAGTTTACAAAGAGTTTTCAATTCTGATATTTGAGAATATGCACCTGCTCACTGAAGCTTAAATCAAGGAATTCGATGATAAAGGGGACTATCTGTATATTGCTTAGTTAGAAAGCGAAGAAGGAGTAAGTGGAGATATCTGGGATGGCAAGATAACTGAACTCAAGAGAATCATCAATTCTAAAACTTCTCAAATATTTTGTTCTCTAGATAAACAAAACAGACTCATTCAAACTTAAGCAAATTGATATGTTTATGATATATTGTAAAGCCTAAGAGAGCAAAGAACTAAGAACTTATTTGAAAGAGGTCAAACAGTTATTCTAAATTATAAAATAAAATATAGCGTTGCTTTTGTTACAAGGTATTTCTCGAAATAATTTTTCGAGCTCTTGAATTTCTTAGTCGAACGTGAATTTCACGTCTTATTCTCTAGTTAGTTTTATTATTTTTTTAACTTAAATCTCATGATAAAGACTGAAGTATTTTATTTGAGATATAGAATTTAAGTTAAATTATGAAAGGACAAAATAAGAAAAAGGGCAGAGATAGCACGCCAGGAGAACCAGTTACTAATTAATTTAAGTTGAGATGGCTACCATTAAGCACAAAATGAATGTGGAGAACATATCAAAATTTGTAGAAACTTGAAAAACCCATCAGCGAGCCCAAACTTCTCAAGGCAATTCAAAATTATTTTAATCCTAGAAAGAAGTATCTCAAAGAAGATCAAAGTGAAATAGAATCACCAATTATCAACAAAAAGTCTAGCAAGCAAGGACTCATGCTTAATGTTGATATGAAAACGAAATTTATATTAAATTTCTTAAGATAAATTTACGAAGGTTTCAAGAATACTTAGAAGTAGTGGTATGACCAAGCATATCAACTCTTCTTTATAATTTAAACTCGGACATAGAGGAGCAATTAGAAATACAAAAAGATGTTAAACCTTAAACTCAGTCATAAAATTTCAAAAAGCAAGGAGAACAAAGAGATTAGGATAACAGTCAAGAACTATAAAAGATGCAGAAGAGATAAGGAGTTGTCAATAACAGCAGTAATGATGAGTTTTCAATTAGGCAGTCTCTTTTATTAAGATAGAATTTTAAATTACAATCATTTATTTCAAAACAATCATTCCTTAAATTTATTCAATTACAACATCAATTCAAAGTAAAATTGTATTTAATTCAATTATTCTAAGATTTTTTGCTCTCTTATATTTATTTTGCTGCAATAATTTTTTTTAAATAATATTTTTATTGATAATTTATGAAATTTTCTTGATTAGAGGTAGATGAATCCAATGTTTGATAAAGGCGAGGACGACTAAACTTCCCAAGAAAAGATGAATGAATTCGCAATAGATTCTTAGTTTGCTACTCTTAATGCAAACAACCAGAGTCAAGATTTAAGTCAAAACTAACCAGCCATAAATATACTATTTTAAAATGCTACTTCCTACTAAGTGACAGATAATGATGCAAACCTAAATTATAATAAATAAATAATTATCTATTTTGTATTTATAAAATTTAGCTCATGGATAGAATTAGAAATTGGGCGGCACAAACATAAACTAAGTAAAATACACAAGCAACTACATTAACAACAGACCAGTTAGGAAGGAAAATAATGGATTCTCTATTTCTTAAACAACTGAGCAGTTCATCTAAACTAATAGAGATTATTTAATTACAATTATGAAGAGAGGAAGATGAGTAGGATGTCAATTAGATTTACTAAGTCACAGACTATTCTTAGAAGTTTATAAATCCCTAACTCAAAAACTAAATTTATCCTTAATATTGTTTCAGGTTAATTAACTGCTAAAATAAAAGAAATTAACATTATAATATTCAAGTTCAGAGAGATTATTTTGGAAATAATAAAATGTAAAAAATTGTTTAAAAAAATAAATTCGTCAATTTATTTAAAAGAATATAGTGAAAATAAATGGCAATATAGTAAACAGCTCTGCTAAACTTATTTAGCAAAGCAATAAAATAGCAGAGTAAGTTTAAAATTTAACGCATTAATGTTAAAAATTAAAAGGGTGAATTTGAAACAGTTTACCAAAATAGAAATGCTTTTGCTTTTCAAAACTTGCATCCAAAGGCAGGCTTTCGACCTAGCTCATCAGCATCTAGTAAAGGAAGCAACATCAAATCTTCAAGAGTTGTTAGTGGGAGAATCAGCAACAGACATTAAAGATTGCTAACTGGAATTTCAAGATTATTTACGCTCATATTCTTTTTAAGAGAAGAAAAGGATGACTCTAATTTAGTAGTATTATTAAATAGGACTTCCGAAGGAAGATGGAGTTGCTGATGGAGCTGACTGGGAAAAAAAAGGAAAAAAAGGGAAATAAAGTAAGAGTGGTTGCAGCAAACGACGCACCGACTACGGCGACTACAGTGCTACTAGAGCATTCCAAGACAGATCGAACCTAGTTGAGGATGACTAGAGACTGACAGCGGCCACCCTATGACTACCGCTATGAGGCACCCTGAATCAGACACCGGAGGCAGAGTGCACGCTCTCTTTGATCAGTCCACTGAGCCCCCAGGCATGGCGCCCGAGGCCCCCGAGTGATCGGCAGCTCACGCTCTCAGTCAGGGTGGGTTTGAACGGCAGGGATTCCTGGCCATTGCCCTGTGCAGTGAGTGGCATGCGTCCTCTTGCGGCTATCGGCTGTGGGCCCCCTGGTCAGTGGTCAGTACGTCTAGAGAGTACCGGTGATGCATTGGAGGGAGACCGTATGAGCCCCCATATTTATGAGGGGGACAGGTGGGGGTATTAAATAGTCAAACCCACCCCATGGGGCAATATTTAAATCACTCTAATTCCTAATCTCTAATCTTCCTCTGGAAGTCCTATTTAATAATGCTTGAGTTGTTTAATTAAGTCTGATCTCTAGATTGGAACTTGATTATTCTTTTACATGCTCAATTATTCATCATTCATCATCACTAATTTAGTAGTCATAGAATAAAAAATAGCACTGATCGATAATTTACTGAATGGGCAATCCTCTGCACCGATCGCTTAGACTTTAAAGCAAACCAAATACTATAGGTAAACATCTATAAGGGAAAAATTGAGTCAGATGAATTTAGCAGAGGCCTAGCTTAGCAGGTTAAAACTTCACAGTGCCAATCATCATAAAGATTCAGACTCAAAAGACTATAGCCAAATCTAGTCTCGGAGTCTATAAAAATAACAATCTTAACCTAAAGATTTAATAATTGTATTTTAGACTCTGGTATAATGAGAAAGGAGTATAATGTTCATTTTTATTTTATGATCAGTAATCTTAAAACTAGTTTAGAATTTCAAAGCATAGTTGGATAGAATAGTATGGATCGAACTTTTAAAACTAAGTCTCTTATTAAAATCTGGAGCTTGACATTAATGACTCATCACATAAAATAGGAGCACTTAAGGCATCTTAGTACAGCTCTAAAATAATTAAAGCATTTTTAATATCTTAGTTTAAAATAGGAGTGAGAAAGCTGAAGAAAAATTTCAAAACACTTTCAAATTTATAAAATTCATCTGTATTGAAAGAAAAAGCCAACATTTCAAATAATATAAATAATTAAATCCTTCAAATTTTTGTTTATTAAAAGCTAATGATCTACTTAAGTTAAAAATAATTAAACAAAACGTGCTATACATTTTAAATTTCAAATAATAGTAGCGCTTCTTTCTATTTTTTTATTCTAATTTCTTTTTACATAATGATCTGAACATGTTTTAATGAATGCAATAATATAGGATTTAGTTTAATGTGTTTAAAAATTATTTTCGGTGTGAATATTATATTTCAATGTAAAGTTAAAAAGGAGAAATCTCGTTTTAGAATAACAAAAACGCTCGTGAAGATAAAAATGCAATGGTGTATCAATCGCTGCCAGAAGCATCCAAAGTAATATAATAAATATAAAAATAAAGACCAAAGTCAGAATACTTCAAGAGATAGCCTAAACAAGCTGTAAATAGCTATATTGATATTCCTAAAGCATCTGGATCTTACTTTAATATAACATAATTAGCAAATGAATTTTTTACCTTTCTTAATTTGTTCAATATCTCAAAATTAAAATGTAAAGCTCATTGATTTTATTTTTTAATAAAACAGAATTCTCTTACTCATTAATTTTAATCATTGTATTTATAGTCTACCATAATATAGAGAGTAAATCTTGATTGAATATTTTTTTAGATTCCATGATTTTTATAGTTTTGGCTAAAGCTAGCATTAATCTTAATGGGAGATGCTAAAAAGACAAGCTATGGACAAAAATGGCTAGCCAATGCGTTTGGAAAGTAAATAGCAAAATAAAACTTCAAGTCAACAACAATAATTTATTAAACACGGTAATTCCACAAACTATAGTTTTAATGACTAAAATTTAAACTCTATTTAGGAATCCTAATAGTAAATTACTGTCAAGTTAAATGTCCTCAATACCAAATAAGCTTTTAATTTCCATGTAAGGGGATCTTCAAACTTTTAACCAGCAGTCTATATAATTTTGATAAGCATTGGAAGAAAAAATAGCTTTTTAAAAACAAAAAGTTGCTCCTGCTAACTAAAAGCATACCACGAGAGCAATTAAAGCAGATGAGAGAGTTAAAAATACAATGCAACCTTAAAGAGTCTACAAGTAAAAAGAAAATGCTAGCTTCAAGAATTCTGAGCTCATGAGCTTCAATTCTTCTTTTGCTGGAGTTGATAGATTAATTACACCTGCAACTAGTTAAAAGCGAGAATAGACCACTCATCCAAAGTTACCTCAAAAGATCCATCCTGCATCTCATTCAAATAAAGATCTAGCCAAGGTTAAAGAAGATGTAATGAAGATGCAGATGACAGATTCCTCCGACAAACCCTATAGTCAGGGAACTAGAACAAGAAGAAAGAGCATCAAATTATACCACTCAAGATAGAATTTCTAAAATTCTCAAGCTTAGGAGTCAAATTTAAAAGATTAAGATCATCAGCACCAAGCCGTTTCACCTTTGAACCAATCCCACATTTAAGACGAGGTTGATGCAGCAGATATAAGTGAAAAAGCATAACCTTCAATGGCAGATATAGGGCAAGAGTAATTTTTTCAGAACTAACTTTAAAAAAATCTGAATTAAAACTCAAGCAAAGACCTGCTATTTCAATCTTATTATACGAATACTAATTCTGCCCCTAAATCTGCTAATTAACTATTGTTTAGTAAGAATGCTGGCCTAAAAGTTTAGCCTATGAAAATTTAATTTTAGTTGTATAAATTATTCATTGATAATATATAAGGAAAATATATAACTATTGGATAATTTTATTTACAATAAAATAAGTAATCTTGAGAAAACATGATAAAATATTATTATAGTTTAAGATTTATTTAGAAATGTCTTTCATCAAAGCTTTCAAAAGTGTCATTTTGTAAATTTTATTATAAAATCATTTATCATATAAGAAGATACTGATTTTAATTTTTCTTATTTAAATAAATGCTTAATTTTGAAAGAGAATTAGGTAAAGTTAGATCTCACTAAGAACGAAATTAAAAAGGAAGTTACTTTGACAGAGAACAAGCCCTAAAGCTCAATAGATATTCTAAAAAAGTAGTACTCCACTTTTAGTATTGGCTACTCTAACCCACATTATTATGAAACAAAGCCCTAGTAAAATAATATATCAAATATAACAGCCAATAGCTACAGAGAATTTTTATTTTATAATTAATTTGCGAAACAGTAAAACAATATTTCAATAATGTCAAGCATTCAATTTACTTTAAATATATATTCTTAATAGGTAAAAAAAATATTTTGAAGGCATTGAGGCCTCTTTATTTAAAATTAGTTTATTTGTCTCGTTTTCTTTTATATTCTTATATAATTTAAATATAAAACGACTAATATTTCTATTTGGAATAAATTTGTTAAATATGTAAGCAATCAAAAGACTTTTTATTCGCACAACACTTCTATCCAAGAAGATCATTTATCATTAAAAAAAGATATTTTATAATCATCAAAGCCAATATGGGTAGCTGAACGAGACTGATCTCACAAAGATACTCTCCTCCTAAAAGAATTATTAAAAGATAAAACGTCATGTCTACAAACAAAATCCTATTCCTCATAAAACCTCAGACAAAAAAGAAAATCATCAGCACTATTCAAACAACTCCTATTCCAATAATTCATATATAAATTCACTAGAAGTCAGGGAAAGAACAGCCAATTCTCACTTTAAAAAACAAAACAGCAAAGAGAATTCAGTCTGAAAAGAAATCTATTTTATATTATTATACTAATTTCTTAAATTAATTATAACGAGGAAAGAATTTAAAGTGGAAAAATCAAAATTTAGGAGTGTATTTAGTTTCTCTTCCTTTTTTCTTTTGCTTGTTTTCTTTTTTGATGTTCTGATTTAACTATTTAAGATATTCTTCGTAGGGATTTGGTTATTTGACGGCTTCAACTATTGGCTTCTGGGAGCTGCTTTATTTTCTAGAATCTTAGCACCCTTGGCTCTTGGTGACTGATAGTCCTGCACTTATGTCAGAGTACCTTACTGTCATTTCAATATCGCAACTTGTGCCTATTGTTCCCCTATCATCTACTTTTGGAGTCTTGTTGTTTCCTTTGGTTTACTCTCCTTAGGTGTTTCCTCTCTAGAGATTAAAACAATTTATATAAATTTGGCTTTATATCCTTGCTAATTAAATCTACATTAGCAGAGTTGCCCTTATTCCATCCTTAAGAGGCTTGCATTTACTATTGAATCCTATTGTTTACTCCATAATCTAGTTGCTGCTCAAAAGGAATAGATTCTTCTACTTATGCATTTTTAAAAAATAAATTATCAATAAAATAACTTAAAACATACAATAAATAAGTTTATTGCATACATTAATATAAAATAAACTTATTTTTAATTATTTCACAATTTAAATATGATATTTTTTTTTAAAATTATATTAAAATTTGAGTCGAACTAAAAGCTAGGTTCTCTCTTTTTTATAATAAAGTTGGGCTTAGTTTCTTTTACTTTGTTCTATTTCTAGCTTGCATTATAATTTGTCCTTTATTCTCTGTCTTAGTTCTTTCTGGGATCTTAATTTGCAAGAGCAGGTACATTTGCAAAAGAAGGGTTGAATGAATGTTATGGCTAGGCATATTAGAACACATTATTGGTGTCCTGCACTGGGTTTGCTTAGTCATATTTATTAGATTAGGTTGAGGGATTAAAATAACCATGATTCTATTAGGGATTGTTTCCTTAATAGTTGTTCATCATCATCCCATTTTAAGGGAAGTTAATAATAAATAATAAAGTTCCCTGGAAAGAAATTTTGAAAATCCTAAAGTTCAGCCTATCTGTAAGGACTAGAATTATTAGTTTGGCTATCTTCTCTTTAGATATGCAGACCATTTTAGCTATAAAGAGGTGGGTTAAATTACTGAATCTAAGGAGCGTAGATGTTATTTATGATTGGGGAGCTTGGCTAATTGAATTTATTTTGCTTTTATTAGGATTTGCCTTTCTGATAATCCTAAGTTTCCTCCATTTTGGGTAATCCGAATTACATCATTTAAGGAGACTGAGTTACTACAGCTGGAGAAAATTAAAAGCCTATTGTGCTCTAAGAATTTTAATCCTATGATAAATCCTAAGCTGGCTTGAATAGCATGGAACTTTCTTCAAGTTTTTAAGGAATAACTTTGAATGCTGGGTAATTAGAATTGAAATTCTGTTCTCTAGGACTTTAACCTTGGACTTTAGATTTTGTAAGGATCTCCTTTTTGTTTAATGGTAAATTTTAAGGATTGGTTTAGAGTTGTCTTTTTATATTGAAAGGGTCATCAGGAAATTTGATATCTGTGAAAATGTCTTTAGATTGTGGTTCATCTAAAGGCACAAAGAAGCCAGTACCTCTGGGCATACTCATTACTTATTGCACTTATTGTGGATGCTTATTCTATTTCTGAGAGATTGACATGCTCTCATTGAGATTAAAAGTTTAATCTTTCCTCTGAGTGACTGAGACATCAGCTCCATCTAGAGTGAGAGTATTAGAGTTTTGAGTTCTGCTTAGTTTAGCCAGTTTTTTCTCTCTCAGAAAAGACTTTTTAACGAGAGTTCTTATTCAAGTTACTATAACTCTTCCTACTCCAAAATAATAATAGCAATAAACATATGTAATGCATATTATATATCCTTAGCCTTCTATTCCTTTCGTTGTTTGACTTTTTCCTTCATGTATAACTCTCTCCTGATTTCAAAAGCTGTCAAGGGGTCAAACTTGCGCATTTAGATGCATATGATAATCGTGAAGAAGGATGCTATGTAGATGGAGAATCCCACGTAAATAAAGGGCCAAAACCCAACCAAGTCATACTCTGACAGAAATAACAAATTAGCTAAGTACTCCGCATTGTAGTAGTCAGTTAAATTATTTTTATAATTAAGAAAGAGTTAAATTTTAGTTGTAAAGTTATAAGTAAAAGACAAATTAGTAGGGCTGGAGCTAGATTGACTAGAAGGATAGGCGATAAGGAAAACACTCACACCTTAGTTTAGATAGAATTTGTTAGTCAAGCCGTAACTTGGATTTACTTTCAAAGAGTTGTTCGCGTTCTTTCTGTCACTACCCTAGAGCAGAGTAACTTGCAAGTTGGAAGAATTATGAACCACTAGGTTTATATAAGTCCAGGTTAAATCTTTGATATCTTGATAAAATTAACATTATAAATATGAGTAGATTGTTGTTCATAAACTATGTGGCGTTTACTTTAATTTCCCAATAGCACACATCCGCATTTGAAGCTTTTATTTACTGATTCAGAGAAACACTGCTGTTTTAATTCATTAACAATTTAAATAAATAACTAGAATATAAAATAAATTAAAGGAAAAAATCATACATCTTTTATATTTTCTCAATCAAAATTAAAACAAAAAATAAAAAGGTAAAGATAAATGAAAATATAGAGAGAAAGAATTTATCATAATTTTAATTGTAAAGGGCATTTAACAAAGGCCCAGCTGTCCCACAAGCTGTAGTATGCCTTGGACAAAATGTGTACTTCATGTAAGAGTGCTTTAAGGACCCAAAGCTACAATAAACCTCATTTGTGGGGTCTTCAACACACTCAGAGCGAGATTAATCTGGACACACCATCCAAAATTATTTGATTATAAATGTTTCTATTCTTAAATTTCTTGATGAAGAGCAGTAATATCCATCATTGGGATGAGTATTGAAGCATTGAGTTATACAGTTGGGGGCTCCGTATCTTATCCAAGACTATCCGCTCACTTATTAAATCCTAGGATAACAGCTACCGCAAGAACAAATTTTAAAGAAACTGCATTATCTGCTTTCTTTTATTATCAGAGGTTAGTTAAAATTGGAAACTAGTTGTCTTGATTTCATAGATGATCAATAATATTATTCATTTTGAATTCCATTTTTTAAAATTTATCTTGCAAGAAATTAGAGAAATTATCTAAATAATTTATTGCTTCACATTTACATTCTGTTTGCCATTCCACTGAAAATACTGTCCGACACCTCTTTTCTTTATTAGGCTTGATTTCCTCCATCGAAGTTTTTGAATAAACTGTTCTGATTTATAATTACATGAGAAAATTTATTTAAACTATTGATTTTACTGAAGAATATTATTGGCTTTGCTCTATAACTGGGCTCTGCTCATTAGTTAAACGGGATTCATCCCTGGAGCTCCTTGTCCACTGGGTTTCTCAAAACGCTCTCTAAACTTAAATAATTTATATATAAATATAAACCCTTGATTCTAACCAAGGCTAGTAAAAGGAGAATTCACTTGAGCCAAAGAGTCTGCTTGCTGACTCGCAGAGAGAATGGATTCAAAGTTAATAAGAACATTTTTATTCACCAAAGGCTGCATCGTATTCTTTTACTATTAAGATTAAGAGAAAATATGCTCCTAATCTAATAAAATAAAATTATAAAATTCATATTTATAATCTTGCTGCTTATTTTAAACCTACAGATTGCTTTGAAATTAAGGCTTTAAGAGATTCTATTGCTAAGAGTTACTCTCTCTTCCTGGAGATAAAATAGAGCTGAATATAGATGGATTCTGAGTTTAGTTTACAGAAGGTGATCAAAAATATTAAATTATTTTATATAAAAACAAATTCTAATATATTAAATTTAAAGTGACTGAAAGTTATTTTTATCATTATTTCTTTTTTAATTTTTTAATTTTTTTTTTTCTTTTTTAAATTCTAAATTTTTTTTAAAAGGGTTTTTAAGTTTTAGTCGGTTTTGCCACAACTTTTTCCCTTTTTTTTATTTGGTACCCAAAAATTATCATTTTATAGATAACAATTTATTAAGCATATTATTTTAATTTTTGAGAAGGAATCTGTTTTTGTTGAAGACTCCAAGCTGAGTGGTAACTTGTTGAGACTTGATTTGAATAGGCTCAAGAGTTTTACCTTGAGTTTCTTGGGGACCAGTTTCAAGTTCCTAGCCTTCTACATTAGCTGGCTTCCATTAGTCTTTTTCCTTTTTCTTCTTTTTAGAGTTGAGTTCCCTCCTGGTGTGTTCTTGATCGTCTCTTTAAATTAATTATGATTCTAACTTTAATAAGTTATAATCTTGTTGTTTGATCATGGGTGATAATGGTCATGCCTGCTGTTGCCACCTAGCCCTTTGCTCTCCTGTTCTTTCGCCACAAGAGCAAGAAATACAAACCAGCTCCTGCGCAAATCATCCCCACCACACCCATAAATACACCTACTATGATTTATCAAATATATCACTTAATATTTGTTCTTATTAAATTTTGCCTGTATCAGTTAAGGAGTCATCTGAACTAGTAGTTGTATTCTTACTTCCTCCACTTAGGACAGCCCATGTTTCATTCATGCGATAAAATTAAATTAGAGAGTGAGATAGGTGAAGATAGCTCTATTATTTAAGTTGACTGAGGAGGGAGTATCTGCAGGTATAATGGTCATATAGACTACTGCTTTTTGTGAAAAGCGATAAGTCATATTGATGACGGCATTGTTGTTTATATAAAGAGTTGTGTTCTTAATTGTTGAGTATTAGTCGCCTGTCAGTACATATAAAAACAAACGCTAAAAGAATTACTTTATGCGTCTAAGTGAATAGTTTACTTTGACATTTTGGAGGAGAGAGAACTTGATTTCAAAAGCAGCAGTGGAGTTGAAGTTTTAAGGACTATCGACACTAAAGCGGTAGAAGCAATAATCACTTCTGGTTTGAGTGATATTTTTCATCAGAACAGCTTGAGACTCTGCGCTATTCAGATATATGTAAGGGCTCTACAAATAAAATTATATTAGGAATAATCTACACTCCACAACTCAGTTGAGATGCCGAGGAGATACAATAAGTGAAGCGTTGTTACCAGGTGGACAAAGAGTCTGAGCAAGTCTAATTATAGGAGTTTAAATTTCTGCACTCTACTGCATCGCTGTCAGGACAACAATTATATAATGCAAACCTTTTTAAACTTCTTATAAAATAAATGTTTCTATTTTTTGAAGTTTTAAAAATACTAATTTAATATAATTAGAACTATTTTGTTTGGATAAAGATCATTTTGTAATAATTGCACATAAATATCGGAATTATACACATATAATATGATAAAAATGTAGTTGAATAGCCAGTTTGATTGTTTCTATTGCAAAAGAATGCAGAGGATTAAGCGTTCCAGCAAGAGTAGCAATTCGCTTGCTCAAAAACTTGCCATCCAAAGAAACTGCAATCTCCTATGTTTATCCAAAATGCCAGAGCAATTAGACAGACCCATTTGCATGAAGCAGTCTCTTTATTAAATTTAATCATGGAAAACTTTATTTATAATTCTTTGCTCATCTAAAAGCAGTTTCTGATAGAATGAAATTGCAATCATTAAAATTTTCGAAATAAACACTGGAATTAAACATGCTAAAATTATGTTAACTCTTGTGTTTGAACATATAAATTAAGTTAATGATATTTCTACACATTTATTTGAGTCTTTATTGTATTGATTAATATACTCCTTATTAATTTCAGTTTCTCATCCTCTTGTTCATATCAAAGCCTGACGCCATGAATGAGTTACCTCTTGCAGGTAGATCTGCCCCTCCGAAAGTTTTGCTTTCCTTGAATTAAAATAGCTGACTTGTTCCTCCGATGCCATCTCCCAGGCCTCCTTGCTGCCCTACCATGTTAATACCCTACATCAAATCCTTTATCTCGAAGATTGTCGAATTGCTAACAACATTAAAATGCAAGACTGTTTAAAATGATAGAATTTAGAGAGTATATGGCTTCTTAGGGGTTAAATAGATAGTAAGGTTGTTGGGGGTTAGTATTTTACTGAGCTCCATTAGTTATCATTGCAGGTGTCTGAGCAGATTGTAATTAGTTTTGGTTGCCTTGGGCTGTAATCTAATTCTGAGGATTTTAATCATAGACTAAGTTAGAGTTATTGATTGTGATGTTGTTTATTACGCTGTTGCTGAAGAACTGAGAATTAAAAGGCAGCACAGTGAAACTACCAAAAAATTAATTTAGGTAACCATTTAAGGACTTATTTGGGGTTGCGAAGTTGTTATTCCTGTTCGGAGTTGCAATTCCTCCCATCTGACTTGGAAATTAAAGACCGAAATTAAGGCCACTAGTGTTCAAATGAGGCTTAAATAAATAATTTAATTTAATGCTGAGGGTTAGCTGTATTTGCTATACTTACTAAAATATGATGATCGTAATTGATAAATCTAACAGCAGCTTTAGCTTTTGCTGAAAGAACATGAGGTCCTGTCCAGTTTAAGAGAACTTGAACTTGCTATTGAAGTCAATTAGTGAAGCTTGCTATTACACTGCCTAATTGTTCTAGTTATTTTAAAAGTCTTGACTGTATCCGGGTGTCTAGTGCTGCTATTATTCTAGGGCAAGCTATTTACTAACTAACTCTCTGTACTGCTCCAGCCTATTCTGATGGTCAGTTAGTTGCCTCATTTTATAAATATCTAAATATCATAACTTGAGCAGGATCTTCCTTTTAGATATTTTGAATCTGCTCATGAAGTCTCTTCTTTTGCTTTCTCCTCCTCTCTTCTCTATCTATTTACTGCTTTCTCAATATGTCAACCCTGGATATTTCCTCTCCCAATTCTTCAACCATTTATTTTTTAAAGCAGAATGAATTAGTTATAATTGATTTTGTTGAAGTCCTTATTCTAATCATTTTGATCGTCCTCATCTTCGTTGAACTTTTCAAGTTATCTCTGCTTCTCAAATATTTTCTTTAGCTCCATAAATTTTTCATTAAGCACTTTCGGTGTTATCACTGTCAAATCTGGCTCCTCCATTATTAAAAAGTCTGTTGTGTACTTTATTATAAATATAAATTTTATATTTCATAAAAAAGGAATTTTAGATTTATACTTGCCATAGAAGCATGAAAAGTTTTAAACCCAGAAAGCTTTAATACACTCAAACTCTTGAACATAAATTATACTTAGTTACAAAGAAATGTAATCTTCCTTAGGGCTTAAATTTTCCTTGATGTAGAAAGCCGTCATCATGAGTCTTTTGAGGAGTTCTTACTAAGGATTGGCAACTAGCGCATATTTTTAAAGCTATTCTCTGGAGTTAAGGCAAGCCCACATAACTATCTCAAACTCTCGCATCATCATTTCCTAATCATATCATTTAACTGAGACAATACTTACATTGCTGATGAGGGTAAGACGCTTCATTACCTCAAATCTATTCAGATCTTTATTTACCTCAACCAAGAACTCTAAGAAAGCTTTCATTAGCATCACTTGCATCAAGGAAATTAATTGCATTCAAACTATAACTTTAAATTCCATTGGTCTTATACTTATTCTTCAGGAAAGTAAAGTTGAGAATTGCAACTGCCTCCTACTGTTACCTCTCAGCTTGAGATTGTTCTGGGTTCTGAGTGTTACTCTACTGCTACAAATAATGAAGTTTAATATTATTTATTTAAGTAAACAAAGTTGGTAAATTGATTGAGTAGTTTGACTGAAAGAGACCTATAACTCCTGGTGCCAGACTTAGTGCTCCCGCATTTGCGGAAATTTGAGAGGCAGTTCTCTATGCTTTATCATTTGTATTTTAGTAACCCACTTCCTGAACAACACTTGCCCCGCTTGGCGCAGGATTAGCAGTCTAACTTTGATTGCCATTGCTTGTTCTGCTAATTAGATCACTAAACAAGGATATGGGTTAGCACATCTATTATGGCAGATTCAGAACAGAAGAATATGATCCAGGTAGATTGATCGACTGATACTTACTTAATGTTTGAGGATATGTTTGAGTCTTGTCTCGATTAGAAATTATTCAAGTTGTACTTAGTATAAGTAAATATACTTTCATGAAAATATGATTTGTCAGAGGTTATAGACTGCTCTCTTTATACGTTTGCAGCTCTCTAAGCGGCTAATTTATTTTAGTGTTGCTACTGTAGCTGCTTCTGCTGCTAACTTTCATGCTTCTTGCTCATCATCTCGTTCAACATGTTTGTGATTGCTTTTACAAATTATTCCAAACAACTTTATTCAAGTTTTATTATTAAAAAATTGTAAATGGGTGATAATAATTATAATGAATAGACGAGATTAGATGAGGGTTTAACTTTCGCTTCAAATTACGACCCTTAAAATAGAACTATATCTCATATAATTATCTGAAATAGTTCTAATTAAATGCGCTACTATAAGACAAGTAAATTAATAGCATTTATAATAAGCAAGATGCTTGTAAATTATTATTTCTGTAAAGTTATAATATTTAGTAATTTCAGATTTTAATTTAAATATTTTTTTTATAAATTGTATAATAAAATAATGTAACTTTAAATTTGAGAATGAAAAACATCCGTTTGAAAAGTTTTTAATCCAATTTTGAGCCACAGTTATGTTAAAATAATTAAAGATATATTTTTATGAAGATATTTTATTGTTTCTTTTTATATTTCGAATTAATTTTTTAAAATAACAAGTAATGAAAGTCTTAAGAGGAAAGCTCAATATATTTTTATTTCTATTAAAACAATAATATTACTATCTCATAGTAAACTACAATAATGCATAATCAATTATAAATTAATTTATTATTCGTTTATAAAGTTATAATAATTACTTAATTTGATTTCCGAAATCACACTCTCGACTAATTCATTAAATTATATTGCTTTATTTATATTAGAGACTATTCAAATATGTCTTTCTTAGAATCGAAGAGTTCTCCCTTAAACTAATCTTCACTCCACTCTACTAAACATAATCAAAATATTAAATGATCTTAAGCATAAATAAAATAGAAAACCTTCATTATTGCTTTATTAATTTTGAAAATTATTTAGATTTTTTATTTACGCTCTTTATTTGATCCACTTATTCGCATAAATATTTGAATAAGGAATTAGTGTATTTTATAATGAAACAAAACAGTGAATGAGTCTGACTACGAATAGTTCTACTACGTTTTGCATGACGAAGAAGAAGAGAAGAATTCCCAATTGGACAACTCAGTCATCATTTAAAACTGGATATTTGGGGCCTATGCCCAATTGCTTTTCTTTATGATTAAAAAAGAAAGAAAAAATTAAATGAGCGCCATTCTGACGTACTCTTCCAGCGCCACTAAATTCATCAAATATGCTGAAATGAGGAAGTTTGTCAGGCGCACCTCCCGAAAAGTCAAAAAACAAGTCAAAAGAATCTTATTAAATTAATTAAATTTAAATCTTAAAATTATTGCTTGAATTGTTATTATTTTATTGATAAAGAAAAAGAATTGTAAAGGGAAAGAAGGAGAGACAGAGAAGAAACAAGTACGAGACGAATTCATAGTTCATTACTGAGAAGATGCTTTTTGACTAGGAAGATACAAGTGATTCCTCATCATCATCTGCCTATGAGAGCAACACTGAGAGCGTATATCATAAACTGTGAATGCAAAATGAGGAGCAAGACTCTTCTAATAAAGATATAGATGAACAACTCTATATAATAAAGAGAGTGTTTGGGTAGTTGAGACGCTGAAAGTTCACCAATTACCACAGTCACTCTCTAATATAGCAAATTAATGTAAGAGTAAAAAGAGCTTCCACAAAAGTTACATTCACACTATTAAAATGGACCATGAATTTTAACACGCTAGCTCTTAACTTAAATAAAAACAAAATACTCAATGAATTTTATATTTAACTATCTTTGTAAATTTTGAAGATGAAAGTTAAAATAGCTAATCTCAGTAACTAGAGACGATCAATTGATAAACTAGTAAATACATTATTTATATTTGCTAAATTGAAGAAGAAATTTTCATTTGACAAGAGTTTATACTGTAAGCATAGAAATGGATTAAGCATTTTAATTTTTCACTCTGCTTTTTCTTATTATATTTCGATTTGAGTACTAAGCTATAATATGATTAGGAAATTAGAATAATATAGAAGAATAAGTTACCTGAAATAAATCTAGTGCCTGGAGCATGGATATATAGTTTAATTAATTAAAATAAGTGAGTAAGAGAGGCGAGTGAGTGCGTATTATAGATTTTAAGTTTAAATCATGGAAATTTTTCACTAAAACAGGTGAGTTTGCTTCTTACCTTAAACTTAAACAGTTACTTAAATTAAAAAAAAAGATATAATGAATCATAATGTTATTATAAATTTGGTTATAGTATGCAGTCTTTGAAACTGGAGGAATCTTTGCTTCTGAGTGAGGAGTAAATAGAGCCTTGCACGTCACTGATGATGGATTCTATGTTGAGTTAGGTTCCACCAGTTGCCAGGAATAATTAATGTGAGGACAATCTGATCTATGAGAGAGCTAGTCAAAACCAGCTTTTTCAAGACTATTCTGGTCCTCACTAATCCCAAATCTTTACAAATTCAAGTAGAGAATCAACAATATTCGAGTAGTTCAAAGGAAATGGAGAAGAAGGAAGGTCTATGGGATTTCTAAATCAGCAAACAGTCTAGTAGAACATAAATGCTCATAATTTGATATACGAGGACTATAATCCAATTCGAGATCAGTCAAGAAGAATTCAACAGAAGAACCTCGAAGAGAGAGATTAGATTAAGCAGAGGAGGCTCTCTTCTTAAGGGCCAGTTCCATTCCCTGATTACATCACTTAAGAATAGAGCAAGAAATAGTAAACATTTCAGAGTAGTAAGTTGAGAGAGAAGTCTCTCTAGGAAAAAACTTCCAAAGTACATCATCATAGCGGAGTGCTTGATACAATTGTAGAGACAGAGAAGCCAGATTTCAAAGGAATATGCTTGGGTAGAGACCTCTTAGGCGGAATAAATTCATTGGGGGATATTTCTAAGCTCAAAGAAAGTGTCAAAAGTATGATTTTAAATACCATTTTTTGTTTTAATTTTACAAGTCTTCCAAAGAAAAAGAGAAACTCTCTAGGATCCAAAAAGCAGAGCTCTTTTAAGGAAGAATATTTAAATAATTAGGGCTTTTAAAATCTAATGGAAACTATTAGAGAGGAGGAATTCGATTAGAAATACTCAAAAGAGCCTAGCAATTCTGATAGTTAGTTTTTCCAAAACTAGTCTCCAGTCAAGGAAAGCTCGGAGTATTTACAGCTAGGCAAATTAGGAAGCTCAGAGGAGGAACCTGAAAACATTATAAAATTTATTCAAACTTTAAAACGCTAATGAGAAGCAACAAGTGAATCAGAATTCATTCAGAAATCTTTTCCAAAATTTGATTCCTCAAGATAAGCATCATTATGAAGATCTCACATATTTCTATGATTATAATTGATGAAGATTCTTAATCAGTAGAAGACTTTAATAATGTGCAAAACTAAGAGCTCCACAATTGTCTGTAGATCCTTTTCCAAATAATGTGAGTTCAGCTGCGTATAAGAGTCCCCTAATTCCACAGTCCACTTTATCATTTAGTATAGAAATGAATATAAAAACTTCATTAGCTCAAAATACGACAAGCTTCCTGCAAGGTCCAAGTTAAGCAGGCTCAAATCTTCAAACAACAAGAAATTCTTCTAGAAGCAGCTTGAAGGTGAAGAAGATGGAGTTTCACCAAACTCCAAAAAGATCCAGGAGAGATCGGGTAAACTCAGAGGATGTCACATCCACCATCGAACAGCCCCAATCCTTCAAAAATCGTTTCATTAAGGGCATTGTCACTGATGAAGAAGATATGATTGTTGACAAGAATCGAAAACTTTTATTTTTACATACATATCGCTCAGCAAAAAATCAGACTCTCAATTTCTTAATGGATCAGGATTCAAACAGCAATAGATAAATGGTGGAAGGAAATTTTATATCGTGAATTCTATTTTGACTGTAAATTCTGTAAAAGGGTAGATGCCTTCATAGCACCATGCCTATGACAAGTAGGCTTGCTATACAGATAGAGAGAGTGACCTAGGTTACAAAAAGTTGATCTTAAATGAGGATATCTTACCTGGTTAATTCAAAACTAGAGGGTCGAGACACCAAGCCCATCTTTCTAGAAATCACTATCTAATAATTGATTTTTGCTTTAGCTATATTGTATCCTCCACATACTTAAACTATGAAGCAGTAGGATGTGAGAAGTACTTAATAAGTTGGTTCTCATAGGTATGAATTTTAGGACAACAAAAAGCACTCTTTGTATGGAATGGAAGTTGAGGAAAGAGATTTGATCTTCTATAAAAATTATTTCACTTAATTTAATTATTATTTTCAAAATGGTTCCTAGGATTCTCTGGAGCAACCTAGCTTTGAATCTTCTAGACTGAAAACAGATGGACAAATTGAAAATCGCAGACATAATTAATATTGGCTCTAGACCAATGACTGCCTAAGATGATGATTTAAATTAAATCGCGATTTAAATTAATTATTAATTATCTTGAAGATTTTAATAATGGAGAATGCAACCTAAAAGGAAATCAAGATAATGATACTCAATTTAAGGGTACAGAGCAGTGTAAATAAAATTTGAACCATCAAATGAGTATCAAGAAAGAGGAGAGCAAAAGAGAAGCTTAGTAATTTTAGCACCACAATAATTTCAATTAGTATCAGCAACAGGATGATTTCAGAATGCCTATTGATATTAACTAAATATATTTTTAATTCTTGGTTTCAAATTCATCAAAATTGTCCAATCACTTAAGTAAGCATTAATTTATATGATTATTTGATGAGTTTATATAAATGGATTAGTTATTTTTAGTTTTAAATTTGTATATGGGAATAGAAATATTTGTCAAGCTGAGAAAGATCTGCTTTCCAACGATCACATAAGCTAGCAAGCTCAACTGCACTTTAACTAGAAAATGAAGGACGGTTATGATGAAGACTCAGAGAGTTCCTCACTGGAGGAGATGCATCACAATTAAACCAGTCTAATGCACATGAAAGATAGGATATCAACATGTGGAATCAAAGACATTTAATTCAATACTTAAATTGAAAAATATTTTAGAATATTTATAAAAATAGACAGGAATAGAAGTTGATAAAACAGCAAGCATTAAGTAAGATAGTAATAAGTTGTGTAATTTTATTTAGAGATCATTAAGAGCAACATTTTATAATATGTTTAAGAGTGAAGCGCCCTAGCAAGACTAGCTAAATATAATGATATGTGGGCCAGCGGCAGTTGGAAAAACAACTTTCCTTGAGGTCTTCCTTCAGAAATATTTATTTTCTGAAATTCGATAAGAAAGCTTATGAAGTATTGAGCAAAGAAAAGAGTAAGAGTAAATCCATCTAATAACAGAATATCAAAACATAATCAAACTCTTCTCAAATCAATTCATAAATTCACTATTTAAATATTTCAAATGACTAACAATTAAATAGCCTTGAAGAAGGCACCCGCGACAGATCCACGTCAACGCTACGGCCTAAAATGGAAGTAAACTAAGGACTTTGAAGAGCACATCTTGATAAAGAGTAGATGGAAGTTTGAAAGGAAAGCGACTGAAGTTGATAGATTCAGTGGGCTATGGAGAGGAGCTAGATATTGACTCATGGAGGAAGTACATCCAGAAGTACATTCAGAGATAGGTAAGTAATATTTTATGCTTTAATTGTGAATTATAGTTGGTGGAGTATCACGATGAGAAGGAGAGGATTGAGTAGAAATATGAGAACGCTACTGAAAGACTCAAAGAAATGAGAAAGATTAAGGACAATTCATCTCATTTAAATTCGACTTCTTATTAGAAAAATGAAATTTTAAGTTTGCTACTAAAGTATTTGAATAGAGTGCACTTGCTCTTATTCTTTTTTAATGGTCATCACACTAACAACATAGACTTCAAGATTTTGCTACAGCTCAAAAAATTTGTCAACATCCTACCTGTCATTGCTTTAAAAATATAAAAATAACTTAAATAAAATTGATTAAATTTATATTTTAAGTAACCAATATTTTAGAATAAATTCAAATTGTTATTAAATTCACTTAAGCTATCATCAATTTGAAAAACTAATTTTTCGTAAATGATTGCAAAAGGAGATAGCTTCAAACCTGATGAGTTGAGAGCAATGAAAGATGATATATCCCTCTCAGCTAGCGACAAAGGCATTGAATTTTTGGAGTGCATAGATTTCATCTCTGAGAAGTACAGAGGTAAATTTATTAATGAGAAGTACCAGCTCGCAGATGTCGTCAGTGAAATGCTTCTAAACACCAAGTCACACAACAACCATAGCTCTGCGTCCACTCACTATTGATAATTAATACGCATTTTATGATTTATTCATTATTATGTTGTTGAGAATATTGCCCTCCCTTTTCAATCGTTAATCCGGTTGATAAAATTGAAGTTAAGGTCAATGGCAAAACCAAAATCAGATATGGAAGAGATTATTCTTTTAACTTAAATAGTTATATTTCTCTTATTAAGAATGACATTTTAAATTAGAATAGCTTATTTTAATCTGTATACTTAAAATAAAGGAATAATATTTATGAATTTAAGCAGATTAATTTATTCTTACGGTTTTTGCGATGCGTTCAGTGACTAGCATTCAGACTTCGGGCGTCTCTTTAAACTCATTAATTGTAAGTAAAAACCAAACAAGATTTAAATTATAAGTATGAATGCTATAGATGTGATTAACTTTTGTATATTTGTATATTGTGATATGGGATCGTTTGATAGAGGTGACAGATAAGGTGAAGTCAGTGGACTATGCAAAGATACTAAATAGCAAGAAGGAGAAGTACTCCAACCAATCCACCAATCAATTTAGAAATAAAACTATTTTTGGAAGTATAGCTCTTGGCGGTGTAGCCATTATAGGTAACTTAAACTTATTATAACTCACATATATTATAGGTCTCGTAGCCAAATTCAAAATGAGTTATAGCTGACTACAAATTAAAATTATAATAACAAAATGAGTCTAAAATGTGCACAGAAGCCTATGAATTTATACTAAATTGATCATCTTGTAACACTATAAGAACTAAATATTTGTTGGTATATCCTAATCTATCAGTTTATAATTATTCAATTTGTTTAGATTATTATTAGAACTAATTTTCATCTTAAATTTGCAAAATTTAAACCCTAATAATTCAAAGATATCTTCATTCAGTAATTAAATGAGTAAAATCACTTTCACACTCGAAATTAATCACCAATCTTGCATCATTAAAACATTTTTAGGACCTATTTGTAATATTTTTCATCTGTATAAATGGATGATACAAAAGCTCAAGGGCTGAGGCTCTTTTGTCCATCTCCCATTTAAAACATTTGTCCATGAAGTTTAGCAAATCTAATGAAATTCCATCTTCTATTTTATCGCATTTTGTTTATTAAGTCATCTAACTAGATTATATTTAAATAGAAGACTTATCAATCACTTAATTAAAGATTAATGCTCTTCCTCATTAAGAGACTAGGCTTCTAAGTTTTCTGCATTTGTAATCTAGATCTCGTATGAATTTTCTTTATTCTATAAATTGTCTTAAATTGAAAGAGGATTGTCCTCCCTTATCTATTCTTTATTATCATAATTTTGGATGTATTTTCTGCTTATGTGAATGAACCTCTTGATAAGCCTTCAAAATCTAGCTCTTGTATTGATGACTTTGGTTATAAAAGATTGGTTATTGCTTATTAAGCGCTTTAGTTAGATTGAATCTTTTCTAGACCCAAACCTAATTAACTTTCGGCCTCTTCGTTCTCATCGAAAGTTGACTTTCTCTGTTTCAACTTACTCTTCAGCTACAATGCCCTATTGCTTGAAGGACCTAATGATGGCGGTGTCTTTGAACTCTCATTAAAAGTCCTTGATTATGCTTGGATCTCGCCTTATTTCCCTTTACTTGCAATTTTCTCTTCAAAGCTTAAATTATGTTTTCTCTATCACTAATTATAATAAATTTAGCTTTGGTTATCGTCGAAGCTCTCTTAGTGAGTATCTCTATGTGCTTTCTCTAAATTTTTGAGAGCTTTTTGGTGAAAGCTTGATAGCTTCTTGGGATGATCACTCATCTTCAATTTTTCATTTGCAGCACTGCTGCTTGACCTAAATTGTCTCAGATCTAGTCTACTATCTTCATTCTGCCTATCTGCTTCAACTTTTAAGTGAGGAAAGCTGCCTGAGGAGCTAGAGGTTCTTAGGTCCTTGAAAGAACCAGCATGCTTGTGATGATCAACTAGAGTCAGCTGCTATGTTTAGAAAGAGGTAACGTCAGAGGACCTTTTATTCAAGTCTAATCTTCTCTCATTCCTATCTTCCTCAAAATTAGAATCTCCTCTAACTTGTGGCAAAAAATTTTAACTATAAAATTAAACTGTATGCCCTCTACTTCAGATCAATTAGAGTTCTTTATTTAAATTAATGAATAGATAGTTCTTTTTGCGACATGACCTCTTTGAACCCTTCAATGAACCTTGAAATGTCTATGTTATTTAGCTTTTCAGCATTTAGTCTTGAATCCAAGGCATCTTAGCTGAGGGAGGGGAAGTAGCTTCTCAATATTTAGTTTAGAAATGGGTATCTCCCAAATACCATCATGTAAGTTAGCACTCCTAGAGCCCATATATCAGTTGCCTTACTTATCGAAGGCGACTCTTGGATTAATTACTCAGGTGATATAAAAAACTGCAGTTATTTTTATAATAAAAGTGAATAGTAAAACCTCGACCCACCTTGTTATGGAGAGATATACTAACTTTCTTTTCTAAGCTAAGCTGCAAACCCAAAATCAGCAAGAACTATCTCTATAGTTAAGTAGACTATCTTCTTGCTAGTTTTAATTCGAACCATCTTCATCAAAGTGAAGTAAAATATTTTGAGCTTTGAAATCGGAATGGACTATATTGGAGGAGTGAATCTTTTCTAAAGCTTCGACCAACTAGGCTAAAATGTGTCTTATCTCAGTTTCACTCATTAAAGATTGGAATCTATCTTCTTTAAAATATTAAAGAAAAATATTTGAAAGGCCAATCTTCTTTATCTAATTTAGTTTGGTCACTTAATTTGCTCGAATGAAGACTACTATTTTTGTATTCTATCATTTAAAAGTGAATAGAGGGTGCCTCTGTTGTAAAAGTTGTGAAAGATAAACCAGAAATCTTAAGTATTCACTATCTCCAATGGTGCCTCGATTATATTTTTGCACTTCAAAGTCTCTAAGCCCCTAGTATGCGCACCTCCTCGCTTAATTTTCTGATGAAATACTCCTCTGTCCAATTATCTATAAGTTATCCAGAAACTGGATCCATGCATTTCAAATACTTCTGCTTATCAATTATTCTCACAGCTAAGTATTTAATCTTCTAGAATTTTTCAACTGGTTAGTAAAAATATAGCCATAAATGTTTGTTTTTAGTGGACTTTATACACCCAAGCAAGGCCTCCTTCATCAAGAAAGATATCTACAAAATACCCAAGTTAGTACTTCAAAATATCTAGTGCCTCTTCCTTCCTCTGCTGTTCCCTTTACTTTAGCTAATCCATTAATTATTTCTTCTATAATACATTTGCCAAATGGTTGATGTGAATAATCTTTGTGGTATTAAAAATTGAAGAAATCAGCGTCTAAATTTTGCTTCAATTGTGAATTGCTTCTGACTTTAAATTATGTGCTTGATCATACGACTTCATCATCAAGCTCATCATCTTGTCCATTCATAGAACGCTCGAATTCCACTAACTCGTTGATGTAGTCGATCTCTGGCTTGATAGAAGCAAAATTGTTGTTTCCAAAGTCATATTTGCGTTCGTAGCCATTTACGAATTTGAGATGAAGGCAGGAGGGTTCGTAGTAGCCCTGATTCCTCATGAACTCATGCTTGAAAGCGAAACCTGGTTGCAAGAACTTAGAGTCTATGACTGTGAACATCTTCAAGAACTCGTTGCCTTGTCTTATGGCAAGTGGCTGAGTAGGATTCACATGCATGTAAAAAATATAAATGAATTATATATGTTAAAGTTGGTGACATACTTAATCCAGTGAGTCTTAAGGGACCCCTTGAAAATCATCAACTGCTTCTTCTTTCCCATTTTATTCAATAAGCAATTTAATTACAAGCGATAATAATAAATATCAATTTTTAAACCCTTCAGCAAAATAGTTCCTTACTCAGTTTCAAACTTAAGATTTGGGGTGTGCCCTCGCAAATTATTTTTAATTATTTTGAGACTCAAAATATTTTAAATAGAAGAAGAAATTATAAAAATAAATTGATGAAAAATATTTTTGATCTTAATTTTTTGGATTAATTTTTTAATCTAAAATTTATAAAGGAAAGAATTTTAATTTTAAAAGTTAAGTAGTTTATATTTTAATGCTAATTTTTAGAATTTTAACTGCAGCCATAGATTATTAAATCGATCTTAGTTATATAAGTTTAAGAGTAATAATCATAATAATTATCATAGAAGTTGTCTATGCCAAGACTTGAAAACCTGGGAGAGTCCAAAGGAAAAAGGGGTAAGAAGAAGAGACCCACGAATACTTCTCTGCTTGGCTGGGGTAAGAATGGAGAAATCCCAAACGATTCAGAGGCAGGTGATGACTATAACCCTCAAGCTGTTTCTAACCTTAGAGAAATGATTAGGCCAAATCCATACAAGAGGATGAAACTGTCTTGCTTAGAGACCTCTACTACAATCGCTCAAGGCAGCCAGCCTAAAAGAAAAGAAGGAAGCTGCTTAACTACAATTGGCGTTGGAAAGGGAGGAATGTTTTCATCCATGCTCTTATCAGCTGCTGATGAAAACTATTGACAGGAGGGACTTATTGGAGGTACAATGCTTCAAAATCCAGAGACACAGTTTTCATGTGTCAAAGAGGCCCTACAGAAAAAGAAAAAGAGTAAAACTGCTAAGCCAGAAAAGCATAAGATACAAAGGACATGGGATTTTCAAAAGTTTCTAGAAAACTATCCTGAGTTCTATGTAGATAAGACAATGTGGATAAATGAAGTCCTCTCTAGTAATAAACGAGTATAGCTTTACAGTAGGCCTAGAGGTATGGGGAAGAGTATGAATATGAGCATACTAAGGTGATTTTTAGATATTAAAGCCTAATCAGAGGAGCTATTCAAAGATAAGCGTATAGGATAGAGCATAAACAAAAAGTTGAGAGATTAATACATGAATTAGTATCCCGTAATCTATTTGAAGTTTCCAAAAATACTTAAGTCTTGCAAGCAAATGAGTCAAGTTGAGTATGACATGGAAAATTATTTTAACACAGAGATTAAAGATTAGCATATCATGATTTTCAAGGACGATTTAAAAGTTAAGCATTCGCCAAAATGGATAATGGAATAATGCATCGATAGGCTCTTTGAGAAGAATGGTAAAAAGGTATTCATTCTTATAGATGATTATGATTTCATCTTATCTCAGGGTCTTCACAACAATTTTTTGAAAGAGGCTTAGGATTACTATCAATAAATCCTTCCAAAGAGCTTAAATTTTAGCGAGAAAGTTCATACCATAATTTTGACAAGGTCTTATTCAAGCAGACATTCCTCATACATGTCTCTTTGATATTGACTCAAGCCTGGTTATGGCATTAAACTCTCCATCTCCCACTTCTTTTGGATTTATTTTAACATGAAACTGAAGATTTGCTGCTTAGAAAGTGCAAAATAGAGCAATCAGTTGTTAATTAGACACTTTCTTTCTTCAAAGGATTATCTTACTCCTAATAGCAAGTCTTTAATCCACTATCTATCCAAGGAATGATTCAAGATTATATCATCAAGAAATAGAAGCACCCCCACTCTTATTTGAATGCAATAATAGCACCTTTCTAAAGGTACTATGACTTTCTTGTTTGGGAGAAAAAGAAATAGTAGATTTTATGATAGAACTACTTGACTAAAAATAGGCTCTGGATTACTATTCCAATCTTAAGTTAGAGTAGATTCACACAACATCAGTTTTGACTAATCTTTTGCTCTAACAAGGCTATTTAACATCTTCATCAAGCTAGCTCAATCATGAAGACCCCTTACAGCTTTAATTTGGGCAAAGCAGCGAAAAAGTTACAGTTTCTACTCCTGAGACAACATGCTTATTTTACAAGACTTACCTACATTTGCTGAACTTAAAAATAACCTCAGCTCAGATGCTTCAGTATTTTAGACTGGGAGATTTTAAGCACAAGCAGAAGAACTATAATCTCGATTTGATGGAAACAAAAAAGCTAGAACTTATCGAGCACCGACCAGAAGCCTATAAGCACCTGGTATTCGGTTTATTCTTGCAAGACAACTTACCTCACTTGCGGCTGGTGCCATTTTAGTTCGAAGGTCATGAGTGTCTAGTTGTGATAGATGAGGAGACTTCTCGCTGTTGGATAATAGCAGTAATTTTCACTAGAATAAGGGCGCAAATGAGGAGACAGAATCTATATATTCTAGAGAAAATGAAAAACCTTCAATTCAGCAGTGCCTCGGGATCTGGAGTGATCAATAATTTCAGAACTTAAAGTGGAACGATTGAGGATAACTGCTTTGCTAAGATCAAGAAGTCGTACATAGTAGCAATGGCCTTCTTTGGTAAAGAGAATCTAATATACAGCGTGGAGAAGAAGGACTTTAAACTCACTGATAAGAAAAACACCCCAGCGAACGATATAGTACTTAAAATATGATTATAACAATAAGTTAGCTTTGATTTAAGGTTTAATAAAGTTTTTCTTCCTTTAAAGATTATTCATTACAGGACTTTCAATCTATGTACCTGACTTCAATATTTGGATTGAACTCAAAAATGAATTTGCTGATGTCTTTCTGCTTGAGTCTGGTTTGGTAGTCAGAAATGATAACCTTGACTGGATTAGCAGGTCTGTTGACTGAGATAGTAGCGATGCTTTATAGGTAGTCTCTCCAGTCTATCTTATTGGCCTCCTTTAAATTAAACTTATAGTCTTAATTAAATGAGGTAGCTCTATGCGCTCGATGCAATTGAAATCCTAGATGGCGCTGCACATCTCTCTCATGAAAGAGTTAGGGACCTTGTTTCTTCCCAAGAGTATGGTTTTCAAAGAGGCAGCAATAAAAGTTAAACACTTGTGAATAGATGACTATTTAAGGCGTTATGGTGTCTGAGAATGCTAAAGAAGTCTTCTTTCACGTCCTCTAAATCGAACTGAAGTAGCTCTAATCCCAGTTTCCCCAAGCCTTGATAGCAATTTAAAAGTAAAACTTAGCTGAGGAACCAGTTCTTGACGATCTCGAAGTTGTTCTTTTTAAAGTCATCTACGTTTTGAACGTGGAAGCTCTTGAGCTCAGGCAGGCTCGTGAACACTCCTTCAAATTCAAAAGACGGCATGTCTATCATTGTCAAGTGCTTGGTATTTTCAAGATGAAGTGTGCTAACTTTGATCTTCTCAAGAGCTCCACCAAAAGATCTTTAAGTCCTAGGTCTTATTGAACTCCAAAAACCTCATTACTTCCTTTCAAAATAAAGTGGGTGATAAGTTAAATGATTTAAGACATTCTGAGATCTGGATTCTCAGGAATGGTCCAGGAGATCATGGGAATGTGCTTTTCCTCCTCTATAAACTTGTCAAGAGGGTTGAACTCCTCCTCTGTGATACCCTTGAAGCACAGAAGGTTCTTGAACTTTGTGAAGAAGAGCTTGATGACGTTCATGTTCTTGAGGTACCTTATCTAGTAGCACTTTATTGTTGTCACTGACTCAAACCATGGGAATCAATTAATTAAAGTCAAATACCTTTATTATAGCTGAGAATTAATTGAGAAACAAATTATATTTAAAATAAAGCAGATTTAAGGAGAGGCACTTGAAGAATATGATAATTACACATTTTTTTATATTTTTTTGAGTTCAGCATTAAATTCTCAGAGCTATAAACCCTTGCAAACTAGAATGAGACCACTGAGATCATAAACGACACAAGCTAATTGTTTTTAAATTTTTTAATCTTAAATTTTTTTAAATTAATTAAAACATTTTTTTTTTTAACTAATCATCTATTTAAAAACAATATAAACTATATAGGGAAGTTGGAGTCTTGCATCATGATCTCAAGCATGCTAGTGAAGTTCCTGTCTCCCACAGTCTCTATCTTGAGGGTCTTTTATTCCTGAGAAGTATTTGCGGAACACCTCCACGTACTGCTGAGCCACTTCCCTACTCTCTTCAGTGTCTTCCTCATCATCAAACTCCAAGTGAAGGTATATTCCATATTATAGAAATAAAATGAGGTACTCAATTACTCCGAGCTGATTCTACCCTATTTCTTCCAACTTGCGTAAGTGAGATTCAGTCCCACAAATATTCCTAATCACTACCTTTTTGGCATGGCGCACGTATTTATGGAACTATTTCACAATTATAAATTGAACTGGTAGGGCTCCTCGTCCTCGTCTTCTGGGCACTCGAATCTGAGCTCTTAGATATTTCTAGGGACTATCTCATCTGCCATTTTCTTGAGAAACCTCTCTCATCTCAAGAAGCTTTCCAATACTGTAGTAAGAAAGAACGTGCTGGAAGACGTTCGACTTGTACAACTTAGATCTGTAAGATTCTCCACTGCCGTTGTCCATATTCAAAGATTTATTAATCCTCAACTTCAATTAAATCTAAAAGTCATATAATCATTAAGTTTTATATTAAATATAATTATTTTTAAATTAAAAAAAAAGTTTAAAAAAATCTATATAAGATATTAACCCAAAATTTAAATTTAAGCAAAGGAAGTCTATTTCATATTCTATATGCACTCTATGTGTAATTAATTATATTATATATTTGATTAATTAATAATATCTGACTTCACTCATCGTAATTGGTCAAGATGAGATTGAATTGTTTGTCAGTCTGATGAAAATACAAACAGTGAAATGGCTGAGGCATTTTATCATATAAGGATTATGATAGTCCTTAGTGATAAAAGGGTTTAAAAGGGAAGAGGAGAGATGAGAGTTTGAATCCGATCATAGCTCAGTTGGTAGAGCGCCTGACTGTAGAGGTATCGCAGTTATCAGGCGGTCCCTGGTTCGAATCCGGGTGATCGGAGATCTTTTTATTCCTTTTTCACCCACCTACTAACTCAATCTAATTGCTCTTCATTATATTCAACCCACTTTAATTAAAGGTTAAGGCCTATTGCCAATGATGAAATTTAGCGGACATATAATATAAATTGTAATGTTTTAACGGATGATTGCGTAATTCTTCTCCCAGCAATAATATTTAATAATATATACACAAATCTTTTAAAGTCAATCTATAATCAAAATGGCTTTTAGAAATATATACACAAAAATCGTTCAAACTGTAAGAAATAATCACCTTCATTTACTTCAAAGAAAGCTAATTTAGAACTTAATAATAACTTGATATTGAACAGTTTATAAAATTATTTATACCTCAAAATACAAAATTGGATTAACTCTTTACGCATACTAAGCTCTATAGCATATAAATACTTCATTCAGTCTTTATTATTCAAGGTGTTAATTTATTTATAGTGCATTCGCAAGTTCTAGTTGGAAGAAGTGTGCTCACACATAGAAGTCTAGATGGAGGTTATGATACTGCTTTTGGAACTCCTCTCTCACACTCTTGCACATAAGAGTCACTTGCGAAGTCTCCAGGTTGTACAAGATACAGTTATCAAAGATCAGCTGAACATCATGCAAAAGATCTTGAATCTTAGTGTACTCGTTGTTTTTCAGCTTCTGTTTGATAGTCGACAGATCCATTGGGTGCTTCACTATCTCCAAATAGTCTGGGATATTCAACTTAATGGGGTCTACTGGCTCATGGAAAATCCACGCGTTAGGGTGCTTCCAAAGTACATTCAACAAGCGATTTGCCGCTTTATCCCAGCAGTCATAAATCGGAGCATTTTCAGGCACATCAGGAATAGGGAGAGTCTCAAGCAGCTCTGATCCTTCAGGTAGATCAAAGTACTGAGCTATTTCAGGTACCTCTGCTTTGAGTTTCTCAAATTCCTCTTCAGTAACAGGCTGATAGACTCCATCTTTCAAAACTGTAAGCTGGTACTTGGCTGGTATTTTGCGTTCATTTAATTTAGGCTTTTGAGGGACTGGGGCAGGTGGAACTTTCTTCCCTTTATTTTTCAAGCTGTGATCTATCGGAGCAGGAGCACCGTGCTTCAATAGAAGGTCAATAATTTGATGCTTGCTGGCTCTCTTGGCAAGTGCTAATGGAGTTGTTCCCTTTTTATCAGTGACATTGACATTTGCATTATTTACAAGCAGTAGCTCATACTACATCTGCCTTTCCATGCTTCACAGCATAGAAGAGAGGAGTTTAACCATTGTTGTCGATCAAATCTATCTGAGTGTTCTTGTTGATAAGGCGCTTTATAGTCTCAAGTTTGCCTTCTCTGCAAGCGTAGAAAACAGGATTCTAGCCATAGGTGTCTATATGATTTGGATTGCATCCATTCTCAATCAACCACTCAACAAATTGGATCTTGCCATCTCTACAAGCATAGTACAAAGGAGTTTGACTCAAAGTATCTACTTGAGAGGGATTTATGCCAAGACTCTTCAACACATTTCCCATCTTTATTGCAAGCCCGTCATCAGGAATGACGGCGCAAGTAAAAATCAAGTGCTGCTTGAAGTTAGCATCATCATTCAACTGACTTGGTTCTAAGTCCGCTATTGTTGATAAGTTGCACGACATGATCTATATCGCCTTTCTTAATCGTTGCTATTATTTGGTTCACTAACTGCTGGTTTGAGAAGGAGGTAGGTGGAGGGGGATGAGCACTCATTATTGATTGTGAGGATGGACGCTAAAATGGAGGTTTATTTTGCTCAAAGAGAATGAGTAAGATATTTGAAAGGAATTTAAAGTCTGAGTAGATTTTGCTAAGCAGGAGGCCGATTTAAAGTCTGAGTAGCACCTTGGTGTGACTACTAGGAGGCAGTCTAAACTTAAGGAGTCTACTATTGCATAGGCTGATATTAGGCGGAGTAACTGTGTTAAGGCTCATCCTGCTTAACGATGACAAGTTGATGCTTAATTAATTTAAATATTATAATAATTAATGCTATTATGTCCTCTTAAAAGGCTATAGTATTACAATTACATTCAAATAAATTGAGATTTTACAAGTTGAATTAATAGGCTTTTCTATTAAATTCATTTTTTAATATTAAGAAATTTATTGAGGACTTTAACATAGGAGCTTCCTTCAATTATCATAAAAGATTGATAATATCATAAAGATTTATTATGGTCAATATTGTGATAGGAATTAGAATGACTTTGTGGTTGATGAGGCTACTGCAGGTGATATTAGGGTGAGGAAGTATTTTATTAAGGATGGGTTGGTGTTATTTCTTCTTTAGAAAATTTCCTTTCCAAACTATGGGTTTTGCTAAGCTCGTTAGGGTGAACAGATGTGTTCATAGGCTCAGTCTAATGATGATGTTCTGAAATTTGTTGAACAGGTGCTTAATGTTGCTAACCCTAATAAGCGCCAAAGTTTTGATGATTGGATGAGGGAATCTACTCTAGTTAAGGTTGGTGGGGTTGATCATTTTCTTGGCTGAAAGCATGCTATTAATTATGAGGATGATTGTGTTGAGAATATGTGTGTGGAGGTTGATACTAAGTTGGCGGGTAGTTATTTCCGTAGTTTTAATATGGAGGTGGCTGCTGATGATGATATGACTACTGTACTTAATGAGGTGGGGCATTAAACGAAGGGGAAGCAATTTACTACCCATCAAGAGGTCGAGGCTGTTAGTGTTCCAAAGAAACTCCATTTAGCGCTTCGTAATCTCTGTTTTCAAGTTGGCTTGGTTGAACTATTGCCTCCTTCTTCTCTTCGTAGGCAGGTGCCATCAAGAGATATTAAATGTCATTCTTAATTATATTTTTTATAGATGGATTTCTTTGCAAGGGGCATTTTAATGTCTCTGGATATCGTTCGGACCTCCATTCAAATGTGTGGGATGGTGAGAAGAGGAATAAACTGGAGCTGAGTTATGCTAAGTTGAGAATTGTCCTGAATAGTCTTGTCTAAACGAAGGTGTTGCGTTCAAACTCATAGTCATACTTTCATTTTGTGGAAGGGGTGGCTACTCATTAAGCTAAGGCTGATTGCTTAATTAAGTATGTTCATGGGCCAGATGCCTCTTGAGGAGGAAAGGTAGCTGTTTATTAGGATACCAAGTTGGGTGGGGTTTGAGCAATGGGGCTTTAAAATCTCTGTTGCGGAAATATTTATTTTTTTAACTTAAGAGTTATAGCAAATAATAAGTTATAATGTTCTTTTTTATAATTGTAGGATATTAGTAGGGAGGAGGGCCTTGATGGTGATCATGATTGAATTATTGGTGAGAATATTTTTGAGGATAATTTTATTGTTGATGGTAGTAGGGTGGTTGCTACCCGAGTTCTTAGCTCTAGATACTCTGATTATTTACATGATACAATATATGACTAGTATTATGTTCATTCAGGGTCTATTGCTGATAAGTTGGCTGATTAGGCTGCTCATAGGGGGGCTGAACTCCACCGTATGCTTGCTATCTAATTAAAAACTATGCTTTAAATATATATCCATGGGCAGAATCAGGATAGGATGTTTCCATTTGCTATTAAGAGCTCATATGTGCTTCGAATTAGGCTTAGTGTGGATTAGATTGAGAGATAGGAGGCTCAAAATGGCCTTCAGCATGGCTATTTTGAGTCAATCATTTAAAAATAAGCAACATTATTTTAATTGAGTCTCTTGATGGGTTTATTCCATTTCGACAAATTAATTTGTAATTTTAAATTATAATTTCTATACGGCTAGCACTTATCCCCCAATCACTATTTAAATGATAGTGAGATAGATTGTATCTTATTTTATGGATAATATAGGTTGTGTTAATATTTTAGTCCAATTAAATTCCACATAGGGTTTTAGATGATTTAATTTACTATAACTCAAACTAATCATATAAATACACTTAAAATGGTAAATTAATAGCCAAATAAATCATTTATCTAGCAGAGCGCTGATCTTTTGCTGCAGTTTAAGCTTTGAATCAGGAGTAAGGAGGTCGTTCAAGAGATCCTAGTATATCCCCAGAAGCTTTCTATCTCGGGCACTTGACTTTGACTGTGAGTTATTGCTGCTTCTCATACTCTCTTAATTTAACAAAATTAAAAGTAAACTATGATTCAAGTTAATGGATAATATTTTAATGATATAAGCTTGGATTTGCCTGATTATAGCAAGTATGGCACTAACCACTTATATTATTGTAAGCTACTGTTGCTTAAGGTTATTTCTACCCACATCCACTTTGGTTAAAGGCAGGATAGAAATAATTTTATTACGAAGAAGGCTATTACATCATGATCATCTTAGTAGCATTTTCTTGTCCGTCACTATAATATAAGGAGTGGGGCATTTATAAAAATTGTATTTAAGATCTTTAAATTTTAAGTTCTGCTTTTAGCAACAACTACCGCATATTTCATGCTTAGTGAGTGCATCTTGGTTTTGTGAATGAGGCTTCATTGACCTAGCTGTCAGGAAATTTGGCTTGCTATAGCTAGCAGTCAGAATTCTGTGAATATAAGAATAAGAAGAAAAATATTTAAGATATTGTCTTTGAGCTGACAGAAGTCTATTAAGATGTTCTGGTTTTTTAAGGCAACATTAAGATGAATTATGGCTAAGAAGGGAAGCATTTGAGCTTGTTTTGGATTATTTGCATGGATATTTTGCTTCCTTTTAAGAAGGAAGTCGGCTAAGAAAATCCGAATAAGGATTCCATTCTGGAATGTGAGTAAAGTTTTAGTGATGAGATGTTGAAACTCTTGCTCTGTTCTGCTTGTTGATGGTAGCTGCCCTTTACTGCAGAGTACTGAATCTTTCTGCCTGGGAAGTTGTAGCGCTTCTTTGGTGCTTTGGACCCTCTCTTAAAGTATCGGAGTTGTAGAGCGAGAGATTAGGCTTAAGATTTGAAGTCGTTCTCACCTCACCTATTTTGTCTTCATCCGCCCTCTCCTCGTTACTTCTCACTGAATCCATAGTCAATGAAGATAAGTACATGTAGGAGGGAAGTCGAGGACGCACCGGTTCTCTGTTTGAATAATTTAAATTCAAATTTTTCATTATATTGAAGAAAAGTTAGTTATCTCAGGAGATATATTATCATCTCTGTGAGAGCTCAAGGGATCAATGATTATAAGACCCTGATTGTTGCCTTCTTATAGATCCAAAAGAATTGCGCCTTAAGACATGGTGTTTAAAACATAGCTTTCCCTGTCATAGTTAGGGTCACTCTAGTCTTCACAATCGTTTTGGCTTGAAACTGTTTCTGGATTTAGATTTTGCTTTTTTATTGTTTTGAGTGGCTTCCCATAAGAGTCAAAAATAAATTAATAAATTAAGGTCATTTTTGACACCTAAATCAATGTTAATTAATCGATCTTTTCGAGATGATGATTTGTTGAAACACCTTAAAAATATTACAATTGCAATCCAATAAGTCACTTACCTTTAATCCCACCGGAGAAGTTTTCCTCATCTACATCTGTATTCATAGTGAAAGCCTTATTGGGCTCATATCGGTAAGGTTTTGAGTGCTATAGCAGCTCATTCTTGGTTATGATTGCTTTCTATTCTATCAATAGCCTTGGATCTTCGTTGATTTATAGTTTCGCATTTTGATTATATTTAGGATGGTATCCACCTCTTGTACTCATCTTTTATTCTCCACTAAACATAGGGTGCTTCCTTATGTATGAAGAAGTTAGGTTCTCCCCTCCTTGGCTAGTTTCAACAGGAGCTTGCAATTTCTATGGACTAAGTTCATCCTCCGATGTATCATACATGTTCGATTGTTTCCATGATTTTTGTTTAGAGGGCGGAGTATTTAATTCAAGATAGTTCGCTGACTCACAAACTTCCTAATTCAAGAGCTTCTGGTTTCTTTTCTCAAATGGAAACTGCTCTTTCTCCTCATACTATTCTTAACTTTTGCAGTCCTAGCGATTAGTTAGATGAGTATCTTTATGCTTCTTTAGAAACTTAAGAGAACCAAGTTGAGAATCTTGAATGCTTTCAGTTGCAATTTTAGATTGAACTCGAGACATTTGATCATAGAGACTCTGGTACTGTGGATTGAAAGAACCCACCTGCCCAGGCTTTGGAGATCCCATAATGATATAAGAGCAGTAACTGGACTTAATTCCACTCAGCTTTTAAAACTGAAGCACTGTTTTATCGTCAATTGGAACTCCTTAAGGGCTCTGAATTGTGTTTCATATTATATGATACATAATTAAAATATGAAAAAAATTTTCCTAATAAAAACTGAGAAGGGCTCTCAGAAGTAGGGGTAATTTTTATGTCACAATTGTAATCTTGTGGAGATTAAGGTTGCAAGTTTAAGGCCTGTTGAGATATCTTTCCTTGGAGATTTTGGCTTTCCCCGAAGTTTGAAGATTCAGTTGAAGAGACTGAAATTATTAGCCTGGATTCGGGCGATAGAAGCTTAAGTGGAGAATTAGCAGAATACTCTATATGAGAAGAGTCTCGACCCTAATATTGTAAGTTATTTAATGAAATTTATTTATTCTAAAAGCTAAATAGATATTGTTAGATTCAGACTCTAGAAATAATGATAGTGTTATTAATTAGAGTATCATAAAGATGATACAGCTTGAAATCTTGTGTTCTTATTCAACTAAGATTCTCGATATTTATAAAAAATAAGAGAGTCTACATTTCTCTGATGGTTCAATTGAAATTCTAATCAGTTTTAAAATGATTTGTTTTGATTACTAAAAATATTTAGAGAATATTAGAAAGAGTTGTCCTCGTGAGCGAAGGGAAAATTAAAATAGAATTGACTTAACCCACATTTAATAAAAGCTTAAGCCTAGTTGTAGATATTATTGTCTTCTTGTCTGAATCTTACTTTGGTTGGAGCTCTAACAAATAGAATAATAATTTACCTCCAAAGGAGAAGTAGCTGCTTTGATTTACTGCACCCGCTTCTTGATAATCAAATGAAATTAATTAAATTTATTAAGATAGACTTAGCTGGCATTCGAGAGAGAAATGATTTGTAACTGAATTTGAATAGGGAGGAGAGTCGGCTACTAAAGTATTGGGTTTGAAACGAATGCTAGTCTTTTCATACACTGGAGTATTGTTGAGGCTTTCTCTTCGAGAGCTTTAAGCTTACTTTTACATTCAAATAACAATTATTTATTATTAACTCTACACTAAGATAGCTTTAAAAAAATATTATTTTTATAATGTAAATAATACATATTCTCATAATTTAATGGAAGAATAATTTAAAATTAAATTTACTTTAAAAGACAGGGGTTTTATTCTATCTCCATATTTTAGTTTTAAATTTAAGCTCAATTTGAAATATTTAATCAGAAATAAATACACTATCAAAATACAACAACTAAAACAAATTGTAACTTATGAGCATTGAGGATTTTTTATTTTATCTTTATATAGAATAGTAGTACGATTTATTAACTAGTACTGTAATAAGTACTGGTTTTTAAATTGATGATTATTTATATTCCCTAAATTTTACTTTACTTTACTTTATTTTATCTAAATTGAACTGCTTTAGTTGAAAAATACTTTTAAATCAAATATAGTTTTTAAACATAAGTGTTTTTTATCTTTTACTATAATTTACTATGTTAATTTGTAGCGAATTGCAAGATGATTAAATTAATAATTGCAATAACTAATAAAAGCGAAATGGAAATGAATGATTGCATGGGAGGCCTCTCTGAAGGATTGGAAGCCTCATTTTTCCATTCTAACAGAGGACAAGATGGAGCCACTCCAAACCCATCGTTTAGATTTAGCCGACCTGAGGCTGAGTCCTCCGAGGATTCATTATAAATATTAATAAAATAAGCTAAATTCATCTTTTAAGAGCACTTAGACAATGAGAAGATCACCCTCTCAAGTGAGTCAGCAACCTACTCAATCTTCACTGGCCTTGGCTCGCCAACGCACCTCTTAACTTGCCCTTGCTAAAATGGCTGAGGCCAAGGCTAAGCAAGAAGCACAAGAGTACAAGAGACAGCAACTCAAGAAAATAATGGACAGGGATATCAAGTGCAGTATCTGCCTCCACATGTTTGTCAAGCCAATCACACTCACATGCGGTCACTCGTAAGTTCTCAATATCATTTGCATAGTCTGGTCTACTTTACTTGTTTTGTGGCTCACCTATCTTTTGTGCTCCTATCAAATACTTACACTTCTATAGTTTTTGTCAGCTCTGCATTTTCAAATTTTTCCTCAACAATACCAAGAATTGTCCTCTTTGCAGAAGAGATGTGAATCTTAAGTTAGAGGTAATCTATTTATTTGTGTCATTAGTATTAGGACTTTTCAATTAACTTGGTTTTGGACTCCCTAAGTCGCAAAGTGCACCCAGAGGTAAACTTTTTAGTGAGTGTAAAGCCTTTTTTAGAAATATCTGAAGATTCTGCAACTGAACACATAGGAGTTTCAAGTTAAGAAAATAATCTAGCGACTCCAAATTAAGTTTGACAAGAACTATGTGCCCACTGCCTATGAGAGATTCATCTGGCTCATAAACGCTCTCTTCCCCTACTTCAAAACCATTAAGATTCTCATGACCATTTTCACACCAAGTAAGTTCCTTTCTTCTTCTCTTTTTCGAAGAGTGAGCTCTCTCTTTATCCGGCCACAAGTAAAAGCATACTCTAATGAGCCATGACGTCATTAACTATAATATGGCTATGAAACTATAACAACAACAGAAACAATCATACCCATTTCTGTTCAGTTAAAATCTCCTCTAAGCAATCTTTTATTTATTAAGTCACTTTACTTAAGTTAAACTCGTATAGTATTGATTTTGATTTGGTATGCGAAGAATTTCAAGGAGGTGAGCCGGGCTAAGCAGCAAGGCATCACGCTCATGAAGGATTTGCAAAATGAAAACATTTTCTACATTTCCAACACCATAGATCTCAACTACTATGAGACGCTGCTTGTTAGAATCTCACAGCTTCTCTTCTCGCTATTTGGATTCTGAAAAACTTTAAATATACATTAGAACTTTCATTCTTATTTGAAAAGGGATTTAGAGCAGAAAGATCATATTCCTAAATTAAATATAGATATAGAATAATTCTAAATTCAAACTGTAATTGATATAATAAATATGAATGCTTTGGACAAATTTTAATTAAAGATTTCAATTTATAAATTTCAAATATTTGAGCATAATATTTTTAGCATTGTGAATATCAAAGTGAGATCGTTGCCGATAAAATCAATCTCTTAAACTGTAAAAATAGAATCCCAATATGAAAGAATTATTCAACAAGTTCACACAAATAAGTCACTATAAGCCAATCAATCCCGAGGACGACGAGCTCTATTAAGTCTCACGTAATTATTATAATCACTAACATCCGTCATGCCCATCTATCAAGAAGCATTTATTTAAATTCAAAATTAAAATATTCATTAAATCTCTTCCCTCTCAGATTATCAAAAATGTTAAGAGAGATGAGTCTCATCATCTTGAATATTCTTATGGCTCATTGTAGGAGTAGGGTGGGTGTGAATGGTTTTGCATTTGTTTTTATAAATAAATAAATTGTATTAATTTGATAATGTACTGTGGAGGTAAGTATTTGCGCCATTCATTTAGATCTACATAAACTGATAGCTCAACTCTGCTAATGAATAGTGATTAACTGAATTTCTTTAGACGACGTTTCAAGTTGCGTGATAGACATTGGGTCCTTCTAAACTAGGGCAGGTAAGCTTATAATGTTTGAAGATTGTTGAATCTCACCTTTAATTTGTAGGCTACTCTGGAGAAGATTGCCCAAGAAGTGTCATCCCATCTGTAAGCAAGATAATCACTTCCTTAAATATTTTACAGTACGCTGGCATCTTAGAGCAGGCCAACAATGATAATGAAATGGTTGATGTAGGACAAGAGAATAAACAGAGGAGATACATCGTAGGATCTGCAGAGCTAAACTTCAAGAGAGACAACATGGAAATCCAATCACTCTTTCAAGAATCAGGCACAAGTAAGCAAGAAAAACAAACCATCATCATTTAAAACATCAATTCCTTTCATTTTGCATTTGTATTGAATCGTTTGTTTAGTTAATTTCGACTTCTTGGAAGATATCCTGAACAAGAGCTTGATAGACAACTTGATGATCAACCCTAAAGATACACCACTTCTCTTCACAGAGACTGCTCTGCATAATAAGGAGGCCAGGATAAAGCTGACTGAGTTCATGTTTGAGAAATACCAATGCCCGGCTATCTTCATTGGCAAGGCTCCAGTGCTGGCTTCTTTCTCCTGTGGCAGATCCACTGCAATCATTGTTGACTCAGGATACAAGACTACTTATGCAACCCCAGTCCATGATGGCTACGCTCTCCAGAAGTGCATAATCAAGCATGATATCGGTGGTCATACAATCACTCAAGATCTAATGCAGTGGCTTGAGAGCGAAAGAAGAATCGAGTCACAGCCTAGATTTTCATTCAAGAAGAAATTCCTTAACGTCAATGGAGTCGAAAGCTTTGAAACTACCAAGCTAGATATCAGCAACGTCCATCCAAGTTATCTTCAATGGGCAAAGGAGGAAGTTATCAGAGAACTCAAGGAAGAGATGCTCTATGTAAGCGAGGACTAGATCGATGATAGAAGCTTGGAAACTATTAAGAGTCAGAGTTATGAGCTACCTGATGGAACTCAGATAAATCTTCAAGGTGAGAGAGTCTCCTTCACAGAGAAAATGTTTGTGCCTAATGATAAGCTACCTGGCTTTATTGGCCTACAGCACATGATAGTAGAGTCAATAGGAAAGTCTGACATTGATATCAGACGTGATCTTTTCCAAAATGTTATCTTAGCTGGTGGAAACACTCTCTATAAGGGCTTTTTAGAGAGACTTTAGAGACAGATCCCTGAGATATCACCTCAAAACGTTAAGGTCAAGGTCTTAAGCAGTAACGAAAGAAAGTTCTCTTCTTGGGTGGGAGGTTCAATTTTAAGCTCCCTGGGATCATTCTAGTAAATGTGGATGAGCAGACAAGAGTACGAGGAGCACGGCTCTATTATGATTGAGAGGAAATGCCCTTGAGCAAATTAATTATGCAATTAGAGTTTAATTTTCTATTCTGATTTTAATAAACTTAAATTAATACACCGCTTCATATGATGATACTCAAAACTCTCTCTGTCTCTTTTTTCTTCTTTCATACTGCGAAAATCAAAGCCTTAGATATTATAAGCAGTCACTCCTCACAAACTCAAGGTATGTAATCGATAAGCATGAAGGAAATTATTTTTATAGAGAGCTATGACTACCTTATAAGAGTGTCAAAATCAAGCTCTTGTCTATGATCTCTAGTCTCAGAGCTATCTTCAAAATGTGAGTTTCTAACAGATTTTGAGAACTCATAGGTAAGCAACACACTTAATTAATCTTCTTAACAGATTGCTTTTGGAATGATGAACTGCCATTTGGAACTTGCAGGAAAGAGAGCTGTGAAATGCGAGTCTCTCACAGATGAGCGAGCTTTTCGAACTTGCCTCTCCCGCCTAGAGGGAGACACTTGGAACTCTTACAGTTTGTTCTTCACCCACTCTTAGCAAACTTGCTTTTACTTGAAGTCGGAACTTTGGTAAGAGAACACAGGTCAACTCATCTAGAGCCTCGACAAGACTTCTCGGGATGCTCAATACAGGCTGTAAGTTTCACTTTAATCTGAAGAAAAAATATAGAGTTGAAATTCAAGCTGGGCAAGAATAGCTCAGTTCTAGTCTTGAGGATGCGAGGGCCCTTTCTGAGGAAACTCAACTTCACCTTCAACAGCACTTGATTCTTCAGAGACAGCTTTAAGACAACTTTCAAAACTTGGATTCTCAAATCAGCAACAATCAAGAGAAACTCAACTCCTTCTTCTACTCTATCACTTCAAAGATTGACATCATCTACTCCATACAATCTTATAATTATATTAGTGAGATTAAATAAAAATTTGCTTATAAAAATCTTTGATACTTGGGGTGTTTATCGATGTGTGGTAAACTATTCTGTACTTGAGTTTGACTTTGATTTTGTGGTTTCTCACCAGCTTTAAATCTTTGAAAGAGCATCGTTTGAGAGCTTCTTGCTTGCTCTTAGTTAAATTAAATGAGCTCTTTTATTTTAGTGATGTACCTTGTTGAACTAATTTTTATGAGTTTTCTCTTGTCAGACTAAGGTGGTAGATTGATCTCACTCCACTCTCTTCAAGTTATTTGTTAATTGATTTTATTTTAAAGTGGTGTTGAAAATGTACAGACTTTGCTTTGTGCTCTTGATTTGCCACAAACTGAGAGGCTTTTCAAAAAGTTATGTTCACTATGGAAGAGAGAGTTTTGCTCTAATGAGAAAGTTGGCGGATGAAAGATTATCCAGAAATACTTAAGAGAATGAAAACTAACTGCTTTTAATTAAAGAATTGAGAAAGTCATAAGCAAACAGATAACTTGAAAGTGACTCTACACCTGCTTGGTTTCAAAGATACAAGTCACAGTTAAAACCTAATGGACTCACTTCATTCAAGGCTAACCTCTTTCAAACAGACAACAACTATGACTGCAACTCTAGAAGCTACACTTATTCTACTCAAGATACAAAGACCTACTAACCTCTTCCCCGAGAAGCAGTCAGCAAACAAAAAGAGCTTGACAGATTCAAATTTAAGAGGCAAATATAAAACTTATCCATTTATTGAAGTAGAATAAATTTAGCAAACTTTTGATTTTGAAAGAAGACAACTTGGAGCATCTGGATTTCTCAATCCTTTGAGCAATCAATCTAAATCTTTGAGGAGCCAGTCTATTGTCTTTTCAACGCCTACTGTTGGGATTAATTCAAAGATGATCTCAAGGGTTTACTCTAACACTTGCTGATAAGATTCGATTAAATTATGATTTTTGTGGATTCTTTGGTCACTTTATTTGGATTACTTGATTTGATAAACTTGAAGACTAGACTGGCAAAGTTCATTGTTAATTTATGAGAGATGAGATAAAAATTTAGAATTAAATTTAAATTTCAAAATGACAGTTTTAGTGCAAGCTCCTCAGTATCTGATGCCCGCAAAGTTCACACTTATTCTAATCCAAGTACTACTACTGGCCTTGGTGCTTTAACAAACTGATGACCATATTTACTGGGGAGTGGGAGTTTCCCATAGCAATACCTCATCTGAGTAATCCATAATCGAATTCTAGTTCTATAAATTGGATGTGATATTTTAATTTACAAGACAGCAGAGAAGGTGCTAGTGGGTGTATGCATCGCTTACTTATTCTGCGTGGCTTTTGAGTTTCTGCTATTGATACTGGGACTGTCCCTGCTGTTTAACCAAGTGAACATAGTTTAAATCTTCCTTCACTTTCTGGGGTGTGTGTTCACTACTTGGTATATCCTCGACACCTGGAGGTTCACTTACATTTGGCCACTATGGGTTTTCTTCGGACTCATCCCCTTCCTCATGGAGTGCATAGTCATTGCAGGCGCTGTCAAAATGGATAAGAACATTGAGAAGAACAAAAATGGGCAAATAAAAATAAGATTCTTATTTATGTTAAATGGATTTTTCAGATATTGAAAGAGACACCTCACTAAAAGAGTTTTTCGTTGTAAATATTAAAATATAGAGTCTTAATTTACTTTAAAATTCAATCTTATCACCCACTTCCTTTTCTTTGTCTTTCAATATAAACTTTCAATCCTAGTGCTTGAGGGTAGTAAATTGATAATGACATCATACTGAATAAAACACAGATTGTAAGAATGAAATATTTAAATAAGTATTAGCTCTTTGGCGAAAAGCAAAAATAGCGAACACTTTCCTTTCTGAAAAGTACTCCTGTCCACTAGTATCTGCAGCTTGAGAGCATGACTGTTTTGATTGCGCTCAGACGTAGAGGAAGATGGAGGGCTCGTTGGGGAAGATTTGCTCTTCAATGCACACAACGGGTCCGTACACTGAGTTGTTAATGTAGGGGAGATTGTTCTGGGCGGGTCCCTGTCTCACTCTTCCGAACTTGTCGTACACTGAACCGTGGCACAAGCAAACCCATCCCTTGTAGGCTCCCAAGTAGGGCACGGGGATGCAACCCAAGTGAGTGCAAATAGCTGAGCACACCAAGATTTGAGAGTTTCCTGCGTCGGAAAGAGAGGTAACTGAAGTTTTATCGAGGAGGGTGGAGTCGGGGAGAGAGCCAGTGTCCTTGACTTCAGTGAGGGTAAGTCTTCTCACGAAGATGAGTTCTCCGTTCCAAGAGGTTTGGAGGACCTCACCAGGTGGGAGCTCAGAGATTTCGAGTTCCTTGTAGGAGTCTCTGATGTAACGAGTACGGGTGTTCATCTGCTGATAGAGGCAGGTGATGACGGTTTTGATACCGAGTACGTAAGAGCTGAGCACGAATCCTTGGAGCATGTAGATCTGGGCTCTCTTGATTTCGTAGTCCTTGTTCTCCTCGTTCCACAGTCTATTTACGATTTATTATCACACTTAAACCCCAATAGCGCCATCATTTTATAATAAAATCGTTAACTCGAATAGAGAGTTGATATCTAAAAACTGCAACTTTAGATAACTTACAAATGTAAGTGAGGGTTTAATATAATATTATAGATTATTCCAGGGAGGAAGATGGGCCCTCCATCATTAAAACGACCGCATTTCCTTCCTTGGAATCTCTAGGAAGCTTATTTGACCTCCGATATTTCTAACAAAGAGTGGATCTACCTAAACCAATCTTAGCCAATATTAATATTCTATGAGTGTGTTGTGCGCATTGTTTGAGGTTTACCTGTTCTCATCGAACCAGTTGTCGACCTTGGTCTTGGTGTCGAGAGGATCTCCGAAGTTGGATGGTCTGGAGGAGGTGACCCAGAACTTAGGCTCTTCAGTGCAGAGCACGTTGTTAATCAGTTTCTTATTCTTTCTCTCGTTGTACTCCTGCACTATACCGAAAGGTCTCACCTGTTGGCCTAGCAATAACTTTTACAACAATGCAAAGAATGGTACTGGTGAAGGCGGCAGCCTGTCTGGAGGCCTTGTTCTTGAGGGAGCTGAAAATAAGATTCTTAGGGACCAACATCTTTTCCTGTTAATAGTTATATTATTTATTATAAAATAATTAATGCATTTAAATTGATACTCTAATATCAACAAGCACTCTCTCTTCTTTCTAGACACTTCTCATTCACTGCATTTTATTTCTTCTTTAAGTATGAATATATAATGACCTTAGATTAAATACACTTTTTGGGATATTTATATTTTGAGGGTAGTTGTAGTGGGCTTATGGAGTGAGTAAGTCTGGCAATCGAGGGAGTACTCATCCTCTTAATCGGTTTCTCTAATATTGCTGATGTTGCTTCTGAGACCTAGTTGATGCATGTACGAACTCATGCCTACCCCTTGAGAGCTTAAGTATTTTTAACCCACTGATACTGGCCTTTAAACTTAGCTTTGATAAGATTGGTAAGGATTCTCCAAAGTTACTTCTCCTGTCTTGGTGTACTCATCACTTGAGTAAGTATTCACATCACTCAAATGAAAAAATTAATAGATACAATCTTTCATCATGTGGAAGCTTCATCTCATTCTCTTCAAGCCCGTAATATTCCATATCTTCTTATTCCTCATCTCTATCTTCTCTTCCTGACACACAAACACTAATAATGATAGCAATAAAATACTTATTGTATTAAACATATCCGTTTTCATTATCCTCAAAATATTCTTCATCTAGCACCTATTCTTGAATAGGACCATCGTTGTCTATATTTCTCCCGCTTATGATACCTGAGAGTTACTGTTTAGACAGCATGATAGCATTGAGCAACTAATCCTTAAACTCTTCTTCATTCTCCTGCATATTTCCATTTGAGTTGTAGAGTTAGAACTCTTTGGCCACTGGTGAGTACAAGCATCCTTCCTTGATATTAATCACTGGTTGATAGCTTTGCGCAGTGGAATCTCTTTACTCAGCTGACAGCAGGCTATCTCTCTCCCGAATTTGAGTATGGATTTAATTGGTGCTAGAAGATTAGAGCGAGTCTCTTTAGAATGAATTCACTTCCACTTGAGATCTAGTTTAAGCTAGCCTATTTTGTGACTAGTTAGCATGAGGCTAGTAAGCAACTCTATTCATTCTTTTGGGCTTAGTCTAAGTTTCTCCTTCTTATAAATTAATTCCAAATCGATTCACAAAAAGTATATTCAATTTCTAAGCTGCTAATGACATCTTTTGCGTTTTGTAGCCTTTTGAAACGATTGGGTGAAAATGTGGCATTTTATGAATCAAAGGTATGTTAAGAATTTAATTGCGTATATGTTTCTACACTACTCTAGATTCTGAATCAAGTAAGTTCACATCATCAGGGCAAGCGGCTTACTCCCAAAACTCGTTCAGGCCTTCTCTGTTCTAGAGCAACTTAATTTAATTCTCATCCAAATCTCCTCCTGGTCTATTCATCTTTTGCTTCTTACTACTATTAAGTAATGACAATTTATGGAAGTATGAAATATGTCTTTTCTTTTAAAGGGAAATCGAAAGAAATTATAAGCAAGAATAAACGATTTTAACTCAAGGGCAACAATTTTATAACTTTAATCTCTAAAAACTATAGCTTCTTATAAATGCTCTTCAATATTTAAAGTGAATTGCTAATCTTGAGCCCTTTTTGAAGAATTATTCTCCCTCTCCGGAGTTGAATCATACATCTCTCTTTCAAACTTTTACAAGGTAAATGCTCCTTTATAAATAGGACTTTCTGAAGAATCCAAATCTTTCTCATTATATTTTCGAGAAGGATTCTTAGTTACGGTATATTATAATGCATCTCTTTAATTTTGCTACTAATTGTTCTGAAATTGAATTAACGAGGAGTCTTTAATGTCATCATTCACTTTTAAAATTAATTCTTAAATAAATTCGAAGAAGGTTCTAAATCGATGGCTTCCCATATCACATTTTACTGATTGTAGATTCTATTTGGTTATGGCTAATATTAGTTAGCCTCTCTACTTTATAGCTCTTGAATGACCATATTACTAATATTTCCCGAGCTATGATTGATTGAGTATTAAAACTAGGCAATATCCCTCATTCTGTCCTGGCCTAGTTTCTTGTAAACCTGTTCATATAAGTTTGCTTATATCTTTTCAACACTCTATAAGTTAGGCTGTGATGAGGATGCATTTAAAGAAGATCTATTTTAACTTATAGCGCTTGTCTTTTCTTGAGGCACTTTAGATCCTAAGATGCTATTTTAGACTTGATGCTGCCTGTTTTGAGAGAGGGTTAGCTGACTTTAACTAAGAGACAAGCTCAGTGTTTATGCTCCAACCGATCTACTATTGGTCTAAATGAAGTCAGATTAATTTCTTTTGTGATTGTAGAGTTGACCAGGCTTTTGAGCTTAAGTTTATTTCTAGGATATTTAAGAGGCCTGATGAAGACTTGGATGCTATAAGTAGCTTATAGAAGGCCGAGCAGAATGCTTTTCATTAGTCAATGGAGTGCTGCACTCAAACTTAGAGGGTTATATTTGCTACTATTGTACATCCGATTTTCTAGGTGAGTCAGAATTTTGAGAGGGGAAATAGGGAGTTGGCTATTGCTTCTGGAGCTAAAATTTAAAAAAGGAAATCTCCTTCGTCTTTTTGTGAAACAGGCTCATAATCTACAGCTATGCCTAGCTCATATTTCTCTTAATTTGATCTGTATTTCTGTAGGAGTTTTCACTAGTTGAGAATGCAGAATTTGATATTAAAGTAGAATTGGCAGTCGCTCCTCCTTTTTCATTCTTGCTCTTTTACAATAGAGAAATTTGATTTTGAGATTAGCCTTTGTTAGTGCTTATTAGCTTAAGTTCAAATCTAGAAGTTTAACTCCCTCCTAATAGAAAATTCTCCTTCTTAGTTTTCTTGCTCTTATCTTAGTAGTAGTACTAAGGCTACTTATGATTTAATCTCTGAGAGCTATAAAGAGTCTTTTAAGAAGTAGAGATATTGCTTTAAATCTTCTTAATGTCTATCACTCTAGTTGTTGTGGCTCCAGAGTAACCAACCAAACTAGCTTGACTTTGTCTTTTTCCAAATAAGTTAGCCTTGCTCGATTATTATAGACATAAAAAAACAAAAAAATTAAATTGCGCTTTATAGTAGAGCATATTTAATGATTTAGAACATAATAAATATTTTGATTAAATTAGCAATACTTTTGGTTCTGCTTAAATTTATTTAATTGTATAATTAAACTTCTCCTTCTTAATTCTGGAGTCCTCGAAAAGTGTTATACTTGAGCTCTAATCGCTCTAATTCACATTGAACTTATGAACTACTTTCTATTGACTTGAACTGTATTCCTAATTATTTCCATAATCTTTGTCAAGATCCTCCTCCTGCACAGATCTCAACTAAATATGGTTTAAAGCCTACGGTTAAAGGTCCTAGTTTTGCATCTACTGCTTTTTAAATTTCTCTGTGCTGCTTTGCTTGCTTTGACTCTCGTACTTAGTCAAAATGTAGTTGTTTATTTTCTTATCCACTATTTATTTCTTATCAAGGGGTATCTTTTATTTTAATCAAAAGATTAAAGATAGCATAAAATACATCCTTAAATTTTCTAACCCATATCGTGGTTGACACCTTCAATTGGATCATCAAAATTTGTATTTGAGTTTTTACGAGAGTTTCTTTTCAAGCTCAATTTGAGAGTCTAGTTCTTCGATTTCTTATAAGGGGAGTTCTTAGCAGTATGCAGACTATAAACTCCAACAATTCTTGGGGAGCTTCTTCTTAATTGACTCTGCACAATTTTCTGGTTAAAATTAGACTCACCCTGCTTATCTTGAAGGCAGTTGACGTCTTAAGGTTTGAGCACTCCTGAGTTTATTCTATTAAGAATGAGCAATGAATGGTTAGAGTTGTTTGCCTCAGAGTATCCAGTCGTGCACTGCGTCTCCCCAAAGGTCTTCATAACAACCTGACTCTCCCCTTATTTTTGCGCCACTTGTTTACCTAGTGTTTAAGTTTTAGGACTTGCTAATTAATTTTTGGTGGTAACTTATTTTCTCTTAGGCTTGATATTTATTTGAGCAACAGGGGCCACATGATGGGGATACAAGGAGTTTTAATGAGAGGAGGAAGTCTGAGAGAAATAGTTGGTTGAGTTTCTCCTGTGAGACACATTCAGTGAGGCAACCGAGCTGGAAGATTTCAAAACCTTGATTGGGTCTGGGAGTTTATAACTTGGATTTTGTGGTTTTAAAATCTTCTTAAAGTAAAAAGAAGGAAATAATCTTAAAATTGAAGTATGTATTGTCCATAATGTTGTGACTCTTATTGCTATTAAATGAACGAGTCAGAGACTCTGATGAATGCAACTGACCTTAGCTGTTTCTCCTCATAAGCAGTCGCTTCTCACTTTAACTGACCAAAGACTTCTTCTCTTCCATTAAAGAGACAATATAAAAGTTGTATTCCTGCTTTTCATGAAGCTTTTTGATGTTGAGATGGATGGCTCTAGTTATTACTTGTCTCTCTGTTTAAATGCGCGAAAGAGTTTCTTTAAAGCATTCCTAGCACCCACCTAAGTTGTTTACTTCACCTTCTGCTTCGTGTGAAATATCTTGTGATATATTCTAAGTATAACCACTTTTTTCATTCGGTTCTTGACTTATATCCTCCTGGATAATCTATGGTTCTTGATATTCCAAACTGTCTCTTGGAAACTGCTCAGCATTTTAAAATAAATACTTGTAGAGTAATTTTGCCTACTTTTGTTTTTATCAAGGTTATTTGTGATATTTTAAGTGTCGTTTAGCTAAAGGTCTCTGATTTTCAAGCTTAAAACAAAAGATATAATGGTTTTATACATACGGATTATATTTTAAACTTTAGAAATACGTTTATTTCTTTCTTAAAATAGAATTACCAAGATTTAGAGAATATAACTTTTTATTTGCTTAAGTTTTTTTATTTTAATAAAAAACAATTTACATTATAAGTAAAGCCTTTACTTATAAAATTTGAAGCTTTCCTCAAGTTTGGAGAATTCTTCTTGTTCATCTAACGGAGAAGGGTCATCCTAGGAGAAACACTTAAGATCTAGCAATAAAATGTAAGAAGAAATTGCTTTAGCAAATCTTGATTCAGTTAGAGAAAACTGCAACTATCGTCTCCCTGTTCATTCTTTCTCTGTCTTTCACAGCTTTTGCTCAAATATAACATTTAATTTTGATTATAATTACTTTGCTCTAAACTAATTGCTGAGCCCGCAACCTTTGCTTATTAGGAGGAGAATTGCCTTTTTTATTCCATATCCCTAATTTATTAAACCAAATGAACTATTTATGCTAATATCCTTGAGCTCTCTTGTAACCTTAAAGCATCTTATGACTTCTCTTATTTTTAATCTTCTTAAATTCTCCTCTACTATTATTATGATTTGGTTTGTAAGTTTTAGTTAATTTGGTTCAAGGCCTTGAACGAGCTCTTCTTAAGTTGGTTCTTAAAGTTCATCCTTTTCTGCAACTCTTAAATTGTAATAGGCTACTACGATAGTCTTCGGAGAGTTATCTTATCATGGTACCCATCAACTGGCTTAAATAGTTTTAAATATGCCGATTTAATGGCTTTGAGCTTTAGCGTCTACTCGCAGAGGCTGAATTACTAAGTTACCCTTGGAATCTGATTGTGCTGTTGAAGTGCATATTAGAAAGCAGCTAGCCCTCAGAAGAATTGTGTTGCAACCTTTTGCGATTACCTTCTGAGTTCTAAACCATTGAGCCGTAATTGCGCTCGTAGTTTGGAGATTAGTTCTTTTAGGAAAAAGATGGGTTTCTTTATAAAATTTTTAATCTTAGAAAGAAATAATTTGAATAGAAAATAGTATTGCACCTATAAGAGGGAAGATAATGTAACACCAGATAGTGCTTGCGTATCTTGCTCCATCAATACCATCATAATATCAATCCAACTTGGTAAATTGATTTCTTAAATTATTATTGTTCATGATCTATTACAAGCCTGGTTTAACTAACTTGGGAAATAGCTAAAGCAGGATTCAAACAGCCACCAGATTCTGCTGTGGTGCTCAACACTGCATATCCTATCAAAGCTACTCCTAGTCCTTTAATTATCTCATCCACCGTCCTGAGCGAGCACCTCATCCCTGCGGATACAATAAATATGAAAATATCATATCATGAGCAAGATAATTATTCTAAGTGGGTGGAAGATTTGATCAAATTAGGACGATATATAAGGAGGTGAATAAAAAGTTAGTTTTAATTATAAAAGTTTCTTGTTTCCTCATCGAAAGATTGCTTGCTCGATGGAGAGCTCAGTGCCAGAAAATCACAAATATCTACATTTAATCAGGGCATAACAAAGATAAATGAATGATATTTAATAAGATATCAATTAAGGGCATTAGTTATGGAGTTCTTGGGGACTTGGGTAGTGGTTTACGCCTTCAACTTCAGTTTCAACAACTACTGGATGCGGATGATGGCTTACTTCACCATGTGGATGCTAGCTTTCACAGTCTCTGGAGCTCATTTCAACCCAGCCTTCACCCTAGGAGTCTACCTTTCAGAGGGCAAGTACCTAAAGCAGCTAGGAAGGTTGCTTCTATATTGGCTATTCCAGTTGATGGGAGCCTTCGCTGGAATCCTTAACACCTATCTAATTTTATAATTAAATACAAGCACTTCCATTTAAATTTTGCTAATTTTCAATGAGCCAGTGCAGGGTTACATGCTGTGGCCAAGTGAGAGAATCGCCGGAGGAGTGGGAGCGACCCGCTACTTTTCCCAATTTAGCAACATCTACTACGCTAAGATCCTCTGGCTCGAGATGATAAACTCATTCGTGTGGGTCTATGCCTACCTTCTGATCATCTATAAGCCCTCGCTCAGGACTTCTCAAATCCTAAGTTGGATTCCTGAATGGAGTTGACTTGAATGGAGCATCTTCAAACTTTAAATATGCTAATGAGTTTTCAAATGCGAACTTCTCATTCCTTATAGGTGCAATATTGGCTGCTTTGTTTTTCAGAGTCCACATAAAACTCGACAACAGAGCCCTGAAAAAATTGGAGGCACCAGCTCCCGCAGGAGAAGTCGCAGCCTGACCTCTAACTTTTTGCTTTTTGTATTTTGTTATTCTAAATTTTCCCGCTCTATCTGAAGTAGTTTCGAAGATAATTTTAATTGAAGAAAGCAACAGATTCCTTTTCCTCCTATATTATAACTTCATTAATTCATATCAGTTCTATTTTTGGTATCAGCCGTGAATATATATTCTAAATATATATTTGAAGATGGGTTTCTTTAAGAGAAGAAACCTTTGATATTGTACTAGCCGACGCTGGACTTCCCTAATACTAAAAAAGTTAACAAGGTATTCATTTTGGCTCACATTGAATTAAACAATTAGAAGTATGATGATGAAACATTAATTTGTATGGATTGCTTGTCTGAGGTAATAAAATTAATAAAATAAAATAGTAAAAGGTAAATCTCTGGCTTGTATCGAAAAACGACATTGATGCTAAATTTAATAAATAACAACTTGAATTTCAAATTTTAATCAACTACTCGTATCGAAATTGCAGATAAACAGTCCAATTTTGTGAAGAAAAAAAGAATAATGATTCTTGATCAAAAGCAGTTCTAAATTATTGATTCAAAGATAGTTGTCAATCTCCCCCAAGCTTTCTGTTATCTCATCTTGTTCTCCCACCTCAGCTCGAATTGAGGACTCGAAATATTCCTTGAATTTGGTTGGGTTGTCGTAGTTTGCTTAGACTAATTAGTCACTCAGCAAGTCCTACATTAATTAGTGAGTAATTTAGGCACAGATAAAATATGAAGTAACTTACCAATTCTGTGAGAAGCTGAAATTTTTCCTTTTTGAGAGTCTGAATGCAAATACCCATCTGAGTCTCCAATCTAAAGAATTCATTAAGGCATTTAGGCATGATTACTCTAAATCTCTCTCCTTGATAATTTCCATATCGTTTGTTCTACATCAATTATTATTTTCCCTATATAATTTTACTCGTTTTAGTTATGAGGTTAGGATTTGATTTCCTCTTAGCCCAATTTGACTTTGATCATCTCATTCATCAAGTAGAACAGATTCTATAACAATTAGTTATTTATGTCGATTTCAATACTCAAGAATAAGAGAGAGAAGAAATATGATAAGCATTCTTACCTTTGTGAAGTAGTCTGCTTGCTCGACACTTTTCTTAGTGGAAAATTTGATGTTCTCAAAGTTCTCACTCACTTAAATTTATTGATTCATTTCTAAGATTATAATTTCACTTAATTGAAAGTATTAGCCGACTTTGAGTTGAATTTTGAAAAGAAGGCGGTAATTAAATTGTGAAAATATTTTGAGAATGGCAGAAACCAGCACCGCACTTAAACTGTTGCAAGAGCTTAGAAACAGCAAGAGCATCCCTCCTTTTGATGTAGAGCTCATTCTTTATTTAATTTATCAATAGGATGCTAAAGTATTGGATGTATGCAGCGAGATAAGAGCAGAATGGAAAAGAATAGAGGACATCACTAAGTAAATATCACAATTCTTACTTAAATTAATGCTATAGTGATCCTGAATTCCATGATGATGACCATGAAAATAAAGCCAAATTCGTTTTGGACATGCAGTACATGAATAGAAATATCAGAGTACTCCTTGCATACTTGTAAGTAATTTCAGAGATGAGACAGTATATTCTAAACATAGTTGAGAAATAAAAAAGTTTAAACTTGCTTTAGAAATTACAGAGCGGAGTTCTTTCACAGGATAGCCTGGGAGAGCGGAAAATCGCTACCAATCCAATTCAAGGAGAGGATGACTCCTATTGAAATCAACTACTATCAGAAGTATCTGTCTAGTATCGACACCTACAATAAATCAATTTCCCTTGACTGCAATATTGATCTTACTGTGGACTTAGCACCTCCAAAGGAACTATTCATTGAAGTGAGGAGCACAGATGACTACGGGCAGATCATGCTCCCAGAGAGTGGAATGGTCAATCTATAAAAGAATATCACTCTTCTACTCAGAAGGAGCGAGGTAGAGCACCTAATTAGATAAGGAAAGCTGGAATAAGTGTGACAAAACAAGAAAAAGTATAGCAATGTAAAGAAGTCTTAATTTTGTATTTTTCTTAATCTTTTGAATAATCATCTTTAAACAGTGAAATTATAAATATAACATAAAACATGAATAACATTCTGAAGCAATTCGATATGTCGATGAAGTCGACTGCTAATGAACAGAACTATTCTTCTTAGAGTTCATTCAAGTACCAGAACAGACCTCCATCCTCACGTCTTAATAAGGGAAGTAGCTGAAAAAGAGTTACCATCAATGATGAGCCTATTTACTCCCCAACTATCAAGACAGTTTCTCTCAAACCACCCAGCAAACCAGATATTGAACTTGGAAAAGTCTCATTTCCTTAATTAATAATCAATTTGTCTCATTGTAGCCGTCAAAGTACGGAGACAAGTATATTGAAGTTGAAACCCCACCACCAAATACTCCTCCATCTCCCGGGTCTCCAGTCATACCTTCGCCACCCCGAGTGCCCACTCCTGAAGAATAGAAGCATGAAAAGATCCTCTCCGTTCATACTAGTAACAAAGAGGGTAAGAAGTTCAAGGGATGGTCGAGACTGCCACCTGATAAAGCTTTGAGAAAGAAAATGTTAGAGATGGCAAAGAAGGAGAAAGACAATAACAGAATGCTCAACTGGGTTGATGTAAGAGGTATAAATAATTTCCAGATTCCTAACCTCGGAGAAGCTACTATCAAAGGTCTCTAGAATAATGAGAGAGGTGATAGGGAATGGGACTATGAGGATGACATGAATAACCGACACTTCTACAGCAATAAGCAGTTCAATTCTTATAATGACGCTCAATACCAATTTATTAATTATTTGAATCAGTATGAAATTTACTCTTGCAAGTAGGCCATACGGTCCCATTAAAGTTCCTAATTTGAATGCTCCCCCAGATGATGATCCTGTAATGTATCATAATGCAAAGGCTGTTAACCCTAGAACGCTTGCAGCTGCTAATCTAAGAACTGCTATTCCTTAAACTTACAAGGAGTATCAACTTATAGCTATATTTCTTAAAATTAATAGTAGTCCAAATTTAATTAAAATTAGTTGCTTTTAATCCTTCCACTATTTATTATAATTTTCTTTAGAAAAGTCCAAGAGCTATTTGGAGCTCCATTGAAAAAAGATACCAGAGATGAAGACTTGGAAGAATTAGATGAAATAGCTCTCTTAATTATTGCTTTATATTAGCGAGGAAGAAGATGGGCCTGGTAGTAAGTAATGACATTATAACTCAGACTGATGGAAAAATTGTGGGAGGAGATGAAGCTACAGATAGGAACATAGGCTCCACTCATAGCTTTAAAAGTGGCTATCCAAAGAACGTCAGCTAAGCTTCGACAGGCCCAGGAACTGGGAAAACTGATAAGCTAGGATTAAGTTACCGTCCAGGCACTTTGAAAGAGGAAAAGCCTGGGACTAAAAGTGGGTTTGAATTCTCAGACTTCTCAGCAACTTCTCTCATGCATGATAAAATAGGAGCAGGAACTTAAGTCTACTTGACAAAGGAGTAGTAGATTTAGTCTCTTAAAGTTTTGAGTAGAGGAGCAGACTTTTCTCTAGGGCCTGGAAAAGCGGAGCATAAGCGCTACGACTATTATGGGTCAGTCAGATACAATAACCCCAAGGAGAAGGTTAAGCCTACAAGTTACTCTGTATTCTAGAATCCATTCCCTAATATAACGAACGGAGGGGTTTATAACTAATCGACAACTCCTTCCTAAGTTCCCACCACTACTACTTTAAGAAATGACCAGCTAGCAAGATTAATGCCAACAAGTTAGAGTATGAGTAGTCTTGCTAATCCTATGACTCCAAAGACTTTTGACAAGAACTCCAAAGATGATGTCTACTAAGATCCTTTTCAGAGGTTTAAATATAGAAATGGCAAAGAATATGATGAGCCTGAGCGATAGTATAACCTTCATCCATCCTTTTAAAAGAACAATCAGTACGATTGGGTTTACAATAAATATGACTAGAGCAATATAGGATCAGGGAAGGATCTTATGCACTGGTAAGATCCAATCGTCACCAGTTAATAGCTAGGCTAATAGTTACGAACTAATGCTTCTATGTCCACTCTTCATTCCCACGATCCCTTTGAAATTAAGCTTCTTCAATATGATCTTAATGTACCAGATCAAAGAGGGAGCCATAATCTAGCTCAAAATACGCCTTTCAGTAAAGTTCCTGTGATTGATTCAAGAAGAACACATTTAAAGCAAGGGGAGATAAGATGGCATTTGCCAAAACCAAATGATGGAGTACTTCTACCTGCTGCCAGGCATGCAATTAATCATAGATTTTCTCATTACTACCTCTATCTCTATACAGATTAGTTCAAGGATTCTTAAATTTTGCTTTATTTCTGTCTAATTAAGGAGATAGTTGTGAGATATGATCTGTATAACGATGTGATAGAGAAATTCGCAATTCCTGGTCTTCCAGTGATCAATCCAACTTCAATATAGATTTCAGCTACTTAGCTCTTCATTTGTGGCGGTATAGTCAAATAGAATATTCCAGATCCGAAGAGGAGAGCAGAGCCAGCAGGCTTTGCTGCAATCTTCGATGTTGAAAGAGGGCAATTGATTATAGTAAGTGAAATGCTTCATGGAAGGCATTCTCATGGTATGTGCTTGCTTGAAGATGAGGTATATGTAGTTGGAGGAGTTACAGCCAAAGAGTACTCAACAGGAAGAGCTGAGAGATTTAACATAGTCTCCAAAAGTTGGCAAGGTTTACCTGCAAGCCGTCATAATAGAATTAATCCGAAGCTCTGCGCTTCTTTCAACTCTAAAATAGTCTATGTATTTGGAGGAGTACCTGATGGTAAGGAAGCTAATAAAGAAGTTGAAATGCTTATCACAGCCACTATGGATTGGAAAAAACTGAACGTCCAAATACCCGTTGAATTCAGAGGTAATAGATTACACTTCTGTATGATGGTTGAGGGTAAATTTTATATGCCTCCATTAGCTGTTCAGTAAATAGAAAACTCTCTTTTAATGACCTAGACGACAAAATTATACTCTACTAGTACGGTTCAGTCTCTGATCTTAAAAATAATTATAATGATATTCTAATTCATTCATCTTCTCCCAGATATTATAGTAGTTTACCTTAATGGAGATGAGGGAAGAGTGGCTGAACTTCATTATGATAAAGCAAATTCAGATGTGAGCTCTTATGAGAAGAAAGATGTGGTATTCGACCCTATGTCTAAGAGAATAGTGGCGTTCTCTGCTATTGATCCCAACGTTTTCGATTACATTTCTCTTCACGAAGACTTTTTTATGTGGAAACAAGGAAAATTCCTATAGCATTATGTTCACTGATTATTTTCGCTAATTTCGATAAATTTACAGAAAATATGAGACGCAAAGAGTAAAATTATGAAAATATCAAAAAATAAAATTTCAGAGCCTTTTCTTCATTCTATACTGATTTTAAGTTTGATATTGATGAGCTTGTAATATCTTTTGCTAGCCTTAGGCCTTTGCTAGATTAGTCTTTGTGTCTCCAATTTTATGGTTTATATTCATTAGCCTGTGGTCAATATTCTGGAATGAATTTTGCATGAAGGACTCTACTGTTCTGAGCTGACTCAAAATCTCATATGGCCACTCATTAGAAGCAAGGGCTGAAGAAGTGGGAACATAAGTTTTCTAAAATCCTTAAAACCCTGGCTGAGTTGCATTTGAAGGAGATGGACCAAAAGTAGGAGGCTAGTGGGTGGGAGAAGTTGGTATCTGAGAATTGTACTTTCCATATCCTGTGCTAATCTAGGGAAGTAATCTTCCATTACTAGTAGGGTTGCTAAAATGCTAAGGGAATTGTTGTGTTTGGTTCTAATCTTAATGAAAGTTAGAAGGATGTTATAAGTTTTGCTAATTTTATAGAGTTGGAAGATTTTAAAAGCTTTCTTTATTTACTCCAGCATTGTAAAATTATTGTGATAAAATTAAATTAATATTTGTTCTAACAAAATTATTTATTTATATTTAAAACAAAATAAATAATTTTCCCCAGCATAATTAACTCCTTGGTTGCTTTATTGATTGAATCTGTCTCTTTCTTATCTTTGATTTTGAATTAATTACTCAGATGCAATTTTCTGAAGCTCTTTTTCCACATTCGGAGCTTACTCTTTTACTAGAGCTTTTTAAATTTCTCTTATCCTCTTAAATTAATTAAATTGAATAAATAATTAGCTCTTTTAGTAGCTTTGCTTATCCTCATTAAACTTTGGCTTATAAATTAGCTAGAGTTCCTACATTGTGGGAACATCAAACTAAGACTTAAGGAACTCCTCATTTTCAGATATCAATTTCTCTACCTGAGCTTATTTTTCCTCTTCTCTGATAGAATCTAGCAATCTTGAGTTGCTTGAATCATTTCCATCTATAGATGGGTGCTACGATTAATGCACACCTTTGCTCTTTAAGGCTTGCTTTTATAATCTAGAAATATTGCTTCGTTTAATGGCTTCTTTCTTCATATTTTAAATGACTTGTGGTGCTCTTTATTCAGCTATTTCTAATTATTTTTCACCAAGTCTTGCTTAATATTGAGACTAGGTTTCACCACTTTGCTTTGGAAAGATGATCTTAAGTTCTTCTTTTGTTGGCACTTAGTACTGAGTCTTCAAAGCCTACTCATTTTCATTCATTAGCTATGACATTGATTCCTATTCTTAAATCTCGGATTTAGATGCTACTATCTAACTTTCAATCTCAGATTAAGCCTACTGTTAGATCTGTTGCATTAACTATGGAGCTATCTCTTTTGCAATTTTCATTTACTTTTCAGCAATCCTGGCTTCGTATTCCTCTATTCTTTCCTCTCTCTACTTAGGAAAGATGACCATAAGATCGCTTTTAGTCGGGATTTGATACTTTGCTTTCAATAGCTCTTATTTGTCTTATAAAATTTCTTAAACTCTAGATTTCTATAACTCACTTGAGTCGTTTTAATCTACCTAGTTGCTGCAATAACTTCAGCTTATTACTTGAGTTGCTTCACAGCATGGGGTGCCTAAGCTTCAGCAATATCTAGTTGTTTTTAGACAAGACGCTATTTGTACTCTATTTAACTCTCTCCAACCTTTTAAGGGAATACCTTTTTCAGATCTTACTAAGTTGGTACCTGATACTGCTATTTAAGAAATTCCTCCTTCTCAGATATTAAATCAACGAGAGCATCCTATTGGCTTTATTAAATCTTTGATGAAGAGTTCTAAAATTTACTGTGATAGGAGGGCATTTTAAATTAATCTGGGTCACTTTAAAATGGATTTTCTATAAGCTAATTTCCTACTTCTTCTGCTTTAGAAGCCTTTTTAAGTTTATCTAACACCTCAGGTAAAAATAAAAAAATTAAGAATGGTGCTGCGCTACTTAGGATATCTGTCTAGTAAAGAATAAAATAACTAGTACTTCTATATTCTCTAATCATACTGCTGAGGGGTTTCATGAGAGTAGGCTTTATAAACAGCTTACAACTCTTTCTTTGTGGGAACATCATATCTTGCCTTCAGTTCTGCCTCATTCTTTTATAATAACTTGCTTAATCCTTGATCACTTGGATTAGCTAGATCTTATATCTAGGAACGATGTTAATTGCTGCTTGAAGGAACTTAAATTTTCTAAATAAGCTGCGGTGCCTTTTGTTTGATAATCTGTTTTTACATGTCTTGAAAAAAATATATTTGTCTATTAAAAATGATATGAACTCTTTGTTCATATTCCAACTTAGTTTCATTCGGCTTTTATTAAGTTGCTTGTTTAAGTTGTTAAGACTAGGAACTCCGGCAGCCTGCAAAGTTGTTTAATCTTCAGGATAGATTTCTATGGTTTCATTTCTACCACCACCTTCCATTCTACCTTTATTCTCTCCTGCTGATACTTTTATCTTTTTAAGGTATAAGATTTGAAGAGGCCTTTACATTATTTGAAGAATTTTAAAGAAATGGATTAAAGGCTTAGTCACCATTAGAAACAGCCTACTCTTCAAATAAGTCTCCCTCATCTCCAAACTCATTCTATTCAGTTGAATTTTAGCCAAACTTGGGAGATGATTTTAGATGAATAGGTCCTTCAGTAGCTGAACCCTTTCCAAGACTAACCAAGCTATTGTTGTCTCTTTGAAGTATAGATCCTACTCCATTTGCATGAGGGTTTTAAAGCATATTGGATTGTCTCTCAGCGATAGAGCTAGAAATATTATGAGGCTAGGAGAGTTTGATCTCTTGCACTTCTTCTGATTAATCGAGGGAGGGGTCTTCATTCATGGCTTGTTTGATAATCTTATCGCTCAGTTTCTTTATTTCTGAAGGATCCAATTCATCAACATTCTTTCCAGATTAAAGATGCTTAAAAATTTCTTACTAGGCTGGATTCATACCTTATTTCTGGTAAGATTATATAAAAATGTATTTGTGTATAAAGAAGTCTAGCCGCCTAACCCTAAAACTTCATTCATAACGCTGTCGTGATCACCTTAACTCAGTTTCTTAGACCTATTCCTCCTGTAGGAGCCACTATTCCAGATAAATCTATTTTCTCATCCCCAATCTGGATTGACCCATTTCTATTCTAAACCTTTAAATAAGGGATATATTAAAAGTATATATGATTCATGACATTTTGGGAAGGATGAATCAAGCTAAATAATTTAAAATTTTTATAAAAGCTCGAATCTTGAATAGATCTCGAATCATTTTCATTTATGAGAATCTTGGATCCATTTTCTTGGTTGATTGGCATTTAGCTTGAGTGCTGAGGCTTTGTATAGCTGGGGATCTTATATTGATCCTCAAAAGCAACTCTTTATCTAAACATAAGTTATATTTTATAATAATCTGCCTCCCTCACTATCATCTTTGAAGTAGTTGGGCATCGACTGGTCTCCCCCACCCACATTTGCTTCTTCAAACTCAAAATCATCCTATCCGTTTGCCACACTTGAATTGTATTTTTGCTAAGAAGGAAAAGACTAAGTTAAATTATTTTAAAGGACTTTTCCCTGAATTGGGAGCTACTTTTTATGAATCGTTTTTGTTAAAGATCTGAGAGTCTGGACGGTGGCTACCAATGTCTTAGTTCAAAGCTATTTGCTTTCTAGCTAAGTCAGTCCTTCCTGCAATCGCTTGGTACTCAGGATCCTAATTATGCTCAAACTGTTTCATCTCCTCTTCATATTGCACCCTCAAGAAGTAACTTAAAATAAGATGAAATGAGTAAATATATATTAAGTCTTAGAATTGCTCACTATTGTTCTTAATATATCCTTCTAGCTCCTTTTCTGTCATACCCTTGTCTCTCATGTTCTGTAAAATCAAATCCTTTATGCTTTATCTCTACATGAGGTTTAAAATATTATAAGATGATAAGGTGAGATCCAATCCTACTAGCTAGTCCTCTTTCTAAAGATGTTGACTCTCCTGGTATGTTCCCTCCTCCAGTTCCTAATCCCCTCTTCAGAAAATTATTAGCTCTAGTAGCTGCACTCCAGTTCTGGTCTTAAGCTAAGATCTTTTTCTCTTAAGCCGTGGGTGAATAAGGCTTTTGAACCCTGAGCTCCTAATTCAAGCGGGCAAGTTCTTTCAGCATTTTGAATTTCTTTGTCGAAGATCCTGGTCTCATTTAGCTATCCCTCACAACTGCAGTTTGAGGTCTGAAAATAATCATTATAAATTAAAATCAGTCTTGGCTTTTGTTTCTAGTTCAAATCCTCCTCTGCCTCTTGGAGTGCTTATTTTCTAACATCGTTTATGTTCCCATACCCATATTAGATATAAAACCTATGCTAATTAGTGAGTTGACACCCAGTCCTTGCTTAGATGAGTTCATCAGGGCTTAGTCCCCTCAACTCCTAATTTTTCTTCTTCTCTTCAATTTCTTTGTTGATAAACTTAACTTGCTGCCATTATTGCTTTGCTTGAATAGCAGCCTACCTCACTTTCAAGACTCTATCACACTAGCCAGTTTCTAGAGCCTTAATAACTTGTCTGTGCATGAAACCCAAGATGAGGTCTGCTACATCTTTAAGTTGAATAGCAATTGTCCTTAGTAACTGACATGCTTCTATCTTTTTGAGGTACTACTGTGTATCTGTACTCTCAACGATTATAATAAAAATCTATAAAAATAAATATAAGTCAGATTTTGATGAGTCTTTGAATGATTTCCCAGACGAATTGAGTCACATATTTCAAGGATGAGTTCTAAATTATGACATGGAGACACGCCAGAAAATCAGGATTATCGCATTTACTTTTCTAAAATAAAATGAACTTTATAAACCGAGAGTTACAATAAAAAGTTGAATGAATTTGGGACAGAGGAAGTCATAAAAAGCGTCCAGTCTCTTTTCAATCAAATACTCAATAAGTTTCAGCAAGCAAACTGAAGCAGCCATTTAACCCATCTTATCATACCCGCCAGAAATAATTGCAGCTAAAGGCTCGTAAAAGATTAGAGATAGAGAAAGTTTATCCTCTTTTAGGACAAAGCAGTTGTCTAAGATGTCAATTAAGCTGTTCGCACATGCTAAGTGAATCAGAGTTGAGTTCTCCTTGAGGAAAGAGTGGATATTTTCGCAAACCCGAACAACCGTTTTCAAAAGATTGGGTGGCTTATCTAATGGATCGAGCAAATCTTATCTGTAGATTTTAGCCAGATGTCCAAAAAGCAGTACTTAGAGTTCCTTGTTGGAAGTTGTAGAATTCTTATGCTTCTCACAAAGCAGAGATAGATAAACTCTGAGGCTAGGCTGATCCACATTTGACTCTATCACTTTCTTGCATTCATTCAGTCCCTAATTATAATTAAAACCTTGAAATATCTTACCACTTCCTTCGTGTCATTATTTGAAAGTTTATTGAGTGCTTACTGGAAACTCCTCCTAATTTTGAAAAGTCTCTCTTACTCAACTTGATTGAGATTGAATTTTTAGTCTGGGCTAGTGGCTCTTCTATTTGAAACTCCAGCCACTGCAACGGCTCCTCCAACACCTACTTATTGATTATTTACTCCCTCTACCTTTTCTTTGATCTATTAGAGTTATTAAGCAGATGTGAGGGGTCTCTAAAAGTTTTTAGCTGATAGAGGTATATCTTAAGAAAGCTGGCCATCATCATCGTAGTTTTAATCTCTCAGGTCTAGGTTTGAAAGTTAACTCATCTTTTCTAATTTGCAATTTTCTTTTTTGTCAATATTCTTAAATTATTTAAATTTTTCTCTCTCATTCTCATATTTACTTTATTCATGAGAAATCGATTCAAAGAAGTTGATTTCTTCTCTTAAATTAATTTATAGTCTTCTTTTGAAGAAACTTTGCTTAAGATTCTTAAATCGTCTCAAGAGCAATAATCTTTGTAATCAAAGTCATCTAAAACTCTCTCCTCAATAAAATCTAGAAAGTCTTCGAAATACAACTTATCTTCCTACTGTGTACTTATAGTTTCTTTCTCTTTGGTCTTTTCAAGAGATTGTAATCTAAGCTTCTTTCCGTTGAATTTCACTACCACGTAATAACTTGAATCATTTTCTGAATCCTCTTCGTCATCTTCGTCTTCATCATCATCTGACTCATTATCCTCATTATCTTTTTCTATATCTTCTTAGCTTAAGGAGCCCAGGTCAATCACATCTCCTTTCTCTAACTTGAGTCTTCTTTCTTTCCGATTGATCATACTCTCTTTCTTATTCTCATTCAAAATATCGTTTTAGTCTATCTGACTCGTGGGGTAGCTAGATAAAGTTTAATGCTCTAAACTATTCTCTACTAGTTATCTCACTGAGAGGTCGGACTCATAAAGCTCAAACTAGAAGAACTGTGGTACAGTGGATAGATTGTAAATTCTCTAATTTTCAAGTCCTTTTTGGAAAACTCTAAGCAGAGCTTCTACAATAACCTCCTCAGACACGAGGGCCAAAGCCTTTTCTTTGAATTAATCATGGGAGTTATCCTCGTTATCTGATATTTAATCTATGAAAAAGTCTTGTAGCTTTTTTAGAAGAGCAGTAACTATAATCTCATCGTAAAGCTCCTAACCCTAAAGGTCTTTCTTCAAGCTATTCAAATTTGAGATCACAGATTAAATCTCTTAATAAACTCCATTCTTATAAGTCTCTTGCAAACTATCGTTGAGATATTGACTTCTAAGCTCTTGCGAAAAAGTAATCAACTCTTAGAATTATTTGAACCTCTAGTCAATGAGTACATCCTTCAATTTCTGATTGCTCAATTTTCCCCATTCTTTATAGTAAATGTCCATTATCTATTTATCAATATCATTTTAAATGATTTAGGCCTTTGCGCAATCTAAATGTCTAGTCAAGAAACCTCCCTTCTCTCCCTATGTTACAAAAACTTAAGTTGGTAATGGTTCGTCACCCAACGAATTCAACCCATTTGAAGTTTAGTAGTCTTCGATAAAATAAATAACTATTATAATGGGAAATATTTAAATTTATCCTAAAACTAATTTAATTTAATTTATTCTTCTATTTTGACGGGAGGAATTGCTATCTTGGCTTAATTTTACTTTATCGTTTTAGGTGCTCGATTTTCCGAAATAGGATAAAGCCCATCCAATAGAGATTTGCCACTCTCAATAGTGAATGAATGATTAGCAGTGAACACTCTAAACTCATATGGGTTATAAATATCACTTAGGAAATTCGCTTTATTTTTGGAAGACTCATCTTATTTTGTGATATACTTGAATCTCAGATACTACCCCAAATTCTCCATTTATCTAAACAAAAAAATAATCATAGTCTAGTGTTTTCTAATCTTGAACCTGCATCTGACAGATGATGAGTTAATGTTGAACTATCTCCATTTGTGGTTACAACCACAAAGCTTATCAGCTCATCTGCAGCTTAAACAAAAGAGAATAGCAAAAGAGATAATGAGATTATCTATAAAATAATTTTGGCTTTCATTAAGAATAAAATTCTATATAAATTGTAATGGCTTTGCTAGATAACGAAATGTTGAAATTTAATATTTGTGCAAATATAGTTGCAAATAAATTAAGGTCAATAAAGTATGAAAGGGATAAAGCTAAAGCAAGTAAGTTTGAATTTGAGGTTTATGATGTTAGGATACAAATAAAGCTACATAAATGAGGTAAATGAAGCAACAAGAGCCGCAATTTCAAATAACTAACAGCTCATCCTCTCCTTTTCTAAACCATTTGAGCTCAGCCTCTAATCTCTAATGGAGATATTTTTTTATTTGGAGAACAACTTCTAAACAAGCTAACTAGATGCCCAACAATACGAACTAGATCTAAAACTATCAAGAGCATCAGATTAACTCAACTTCTTCAAACAGCAACATTCCTTTTTTGATGAAGCGAGGAAGTACAACTAGTTAGAATACATTTAGCTCTAGAAACCCTAGCAAGACCTCCATCTTTGATCTTAAGTTTCAAGTACACATGAGAAGTCTCAAGGACATTAAACTTCCAGAAACCCAGTAACTGGTGAATACCAAAAATGAGGAAACCATAGTCGCATTTAAAGAACCGATTCCTCTTACAGATAAGAAAAATGAGAGAGAGGTTCTTATTGATATCAAAGACGAGAGGTAGAAAAAGATCTTCAAGTCAACTATGCTCAGATTTAATAAGCCCGATTACTCGAACAATTTTAAGGCAATTTCTTTGCCTCGAAAGCTTTTCAGTTAGCCTTAAAACGCCAATTAGCAAACGAGTTAGCACTTTAACAGCACCATTTATAACAATAATCATGCATCTTCTAAGGCTTCATTACTTTAGGACTCTATCTAATTCCCTCAACAATCTAAGGTATTAGCAAACTTAAAAGGGTCTATCAATTAATCCGACAGCGATCAGAAGAGTATCTTCGACAATAAAATTATCCTTCAGAATCGCTATACCTAAGAGCAATAACTGCCCAAACTATAGGAGAGTAGAAACGCTTTTGTTAAAGGCGGAATTTTTAGTCCCAAAGTTCTGAATAAAGACAGGGAAAAGATTTTTGCAGACTTTGATACAAGGAAGATGAGCTATGAGGCAAATATTAAACCCAATTAAGGTGGAGTGAGTATGACTAGTAAACCTTCGACAAGTCAAATTTAGAGAAGCGTATCCTAATAAAACGTACTCGATGACTTCCTGAATCCCAAGTACTTCTAGGTTCCTAAGGACCTCTAGAAAAAGTATGATCTTAAACTTCATGAGCGATTCAATCTTTTCTAAGAGAAGAATGAGAGATCTTACCCTTATGATAATCTTTACAACTTTGGAAAACAAGCAAAAGCAGGTTAAAGAGACAGAAATTCGGTAGGTGAAGGAGTGGCTGGCAATTCCTCCGCTGCTTAGTTTAAAGAAGGAGACTTGATTCCCTACAGGTAGAAGAAAAAGAAGCCTTAGAAGCCAAAAGAGTATCTCGAAATTTCAATCCACGGAGGATAAATAGATGAAAAAATTTAAGTCTCCCGCTATTAGTCTAGCGAAGACTCAGATGCAGTCCAAGATTTTAGAGATAGATTGGACATTCATGAAAGCAGCTTTGAGAGAATAAATTTCATCAACATGGTCGATCGTTACAAACCCAAGAATTATAGAAAGCCTTCCTAAAACTCACTCGATATCTCTAAAGACTCATAGCTGTTCGTGGGAGATAATTCAATTGAAAACGAATTGATAGAGCTAGATGAAAAGGACTATGAGCTATTCAACTAGAAGCCAATTTTTACCAAAGAAGATAAAAATGCGCCAATTTCACCCAATCAACAAACTAACGAGTCAGTTTCTGGTGTTCTAGAACCTGATATATCAAGGGAGAACTTGCAATAGGTTGCTGCAAATTCTTAATAAAGCCTAAACAATGAAGGCGAGGTGCTTAGAAACTCCAAAATTGCTTTTAAGAACCTTGTGATAAGATAGAAGAGAGAGAAGGTTATTAATTTTCTAATGAGGTAAGACTCTTTCAGCAAGGAACTTCAACAAATGGAAGACTATAACTTAAAATAACTTTATTTTTAGACTTCAAGTTAAAGAATATGTTAAAAACTGGGAAAAAGCCTAATGTGCTTGAAGAAAGACAGTAGATGGAGCGACTAATCAATAAAAGGCTGAAGGAAATGGAGCAAAAGTGTTTCAAAGATCTCGTATCCAAGTATTCTCTAATTAAAACAATGCAGCAAAAGAAGTAGTTTAAAGATGACTTACTCAGCAGGAAGTTTAATTTCTAACTCAGCTACTTATCTCTTGATTAAAAAGCAAGAAAGAGGATTAAAGAGGCCTTTCTAAATAAGTCTCAAGGATTTGATTTATGAGCCCTACATTCTTTTAATGATTCTTTTAATTATATTGTTTATCTTAATTTTGAGAGACACTCGAGGTATACTCAATTGAGATAAGTAATAATAAATTGCTCTAAGGTCTGTGAGCGTTCATCAATATAAGGGGTGGAGTTTGGTTCCATTTAAAATTGTATTTTAATTGCTTTTAACATACCCATTTAAATAAATTTGTTCTAATTATTTAAAATTTTGAATAATAAATGATAAAGAAGCAATAGTATACGACCAGTACAACTAGTTTTAATTTTATGTTTTTCTTTTGAACTCCAGCTATGAGTTCTCAAGTGGCAGTGAACGCTTTTGCAGCATAGAACAACAGTACGACAACCCTTGATTCCTATTCTAACTTATTGAATAAATATTTTGCTCACCCTCTACTCTTGTAGACAAAGTGAAACAGCAGAAGGACCGAGCTATAGGCAAGAGAGAATAATAAATTGATAATATGACTAACGATGAAGTCGTTAACGAGCTTAAGGAAAAGAAACTACCTACTTTCGGCACTCTCGTCGAGCGCAAGGAAAGGCTCAAGAAACATTTATATAGCAAACAATTAAGTGTATTTTATTACACTACGGTAAGCTGAGAGAGCTTTAAATAGACGCAGAAATGAAATATCCACATCTCATCATGCTCTTTAAATATAAATAGAGCTAGATTTGTTGCTCCATATAGGTATCGCAGTTGCTAATGCAGTCCCAGCTGTGGATCACACTCTATTTATAATTGAATTTGAATTTTAAATATCTCTGAAGGACGGAACGAATAACTTGCAGCACTAACCCACAAACAATTTTAACAACCAAATAGCTAATAACAATATAGAAGTATTTTACAGTTTTTCCACTATTGCTATTTAAGTTTTATTGAATGCAGCTAATAAGAAATCTTCTTGCCTGGAAGAAATAGAAAGGTTGAAGCAAAATAGAGAGGAGCGAAGAAAGAAGATGGAGGACTTGCGCAAATAGAAGACTGAAAGAGAGTAGATGAATGAAGCTCAGGGTATCAAGGTTGACGTGGATTTCCAAGTGATGGTTGAAAATCACATGCGATCGACTCCACATATGCAGCCAGTAAGAATTTATTAGACTCGTTAAAATTACCACCTATAATTATCACCATAATCTTCCCATTTTAGGATTCCACTTTTCTGAATTCATCTAACCTTAATATAGCATATCCCTGCGGACCAGCTCAAGATCTGTGTTTGCGTGAAGAAGAGACCCATTTTCTCTCATGAACTTTCTTTATAATAAATGGATTCTTTATTAAAATAGTGAAATTAGAGATTAATTCTGCTGGTGATATTGATTGCGTATCTGCCTCAAACCCCAACATCATCGTGCATGAATGCAAATATAAAGTAGACGGCATAACGAAGTTTATTGATAACTCCGAATTCGAGTTTGATAACTCCTTCTCGCACAAGGAGTCTAATTCAGAACTCTACTTCTTCTCTATCAGACCAATTCTAGATAATGTCTTCAACTCTGGTGTAGTTACTGTCTTTGCCTACGGCTAGACTGGTTCAGGAAAAACCTTTACCATGCAAGGCTTACAAGAGTTGGCCATAAAGGATCTGTTCGATAGAGGTGTAAACTATTTTTAGAATCACGGCCGCAACTTCACAGTCACTGTCTCTATGTATGAGATCTATGGAGGGAAGATTTATGACCTACTCAATAATCATGAACATCTCAAGCTACTAGAAGACAAGAATTAGAAAGTTCAGATACAGGGGTTGAAGGAGCAATTTGTGTAATCTGAGGAGGAGATTCTGTCGCTTATAAATTTCGGGAACAGCATTAGAACTACTCATGCCACCAAGGCTAACGATACCTCGAGTAGAAGTCATGCAGTTTGTCAAATTAAAATTCATGAAGAGAATACTAAGAACCCTGGTAGACTCTTGCTAGTGGACTTAGCTGGTAGTGAAAGAGCCCAGGACTGCTAGAGTAACAACAAAGATCGCCAATAAGAGGGAGCAGAAATTAACAAGTCCCTCCTCGCTTTGAAGGAATGCGTGAGAGCACTGGATTCTCAAAAGAGCAACTCCAACTCTCAACACGTTCCATTCAGAGCTTCCAAGCTTACGATGGTACTTAAGGATTCATTTGTGTAGAGTGACAAGAATAAGATCATCATGCTAGCTTGTATTTGCCCTGGCAGTAGCTCAGCTGATCACACCTTGAATACTTTGAGATACGCAGAGAGACTCAAAGAAAGAAGCGGCAACTACAATTAGAACATACCCAACGGAGGCCCTCCAAACCAAACCTACAATCTTAGCATTAACGTATTGATAATAAATTAATCCTCAGCAACTAGAGGAGCAGTTGAAGGTATTTAAAAAGTAGAACTCTCTGAAATACCTCACAAATGAGAGCGACAATAATCCTGCTTAGCAAATATAAAGTGCTCCTTAGATTAACATCAAGAAGGCAGTAACTTAAATTGGGTAAAAGCCCCAAGCAATCACCAGAGACTCAGCACCGATGAAGCCCAACAAAGAAATGTTCTACCCCTAACCCACTGCTAGCCATGGCCAGAATTAAGTTCATCACCAGAGCAATCACCATCAAGATAAATTTGAATTAGATGAAGAAGCCTTCTAGTTAGCCTCTTCCTCCCAACTTCACGATGATGATATTATGATGGAGGAGCCTCAACCCTTCCATTAGCAGTAAGCTTAAAATAAGGGACCAAGCAACAACAATAGAAATGGTGTTGCTGTCTCTCAAAAGAACGTATCTCCATAGAGCAAGATGTTTTAGAAGTCCACTCAGCCTAGCTAATAATAACAGAACAACCAAAACACAAACTAGGCATAGAATAACGCAGGCCCAGGAGCAGCCAAACACAATTTCTAAATCAGCACCAACAAACCTACCTCCAGCTAAAGCTCAAACAATGTAGTTTAGAACAAATTGGTCCCAAAGCAAACACCTACTCTTAAATAGCAGCCAGCTTAAGCATAAGCCTAGAACCATAAATTTAACAATAATGCTCAAGCAGTTCCTAATGGAGGGCAGGCCTAATCGACAACAAAGAAGCAGGATGACTCCTTCCTGAGTGATGAGGATATTACTCCAATTAGCAGCAACTTGGTGAATCCAAACTTCACTAATAAAAACTTGTCTCCTAGACAACAAAATAAGAACGTCGGAAACAGCCTTCTGCAAAGAAAGAGCAACGAGCCATAGCAATAGTTTTAATGAGACTAATTTATTTCTTAATTATGAGTTGAAGGTGTAGACTCCTCCAAAGTAGATGCCTTATTAGAGCTACTAGAATTCCTACACTCAGTAATAGCAACAGCAGGATGATGATGAGATGATGATTGGAGCGAGTGCTAATGACGGACACGCAGATTTCGATGACGACAGGTTTGCAGCAGAAGAGAACATACTAAATTCATTGAAAGTCAAATTTCAGTTATTCCTTAGAATTAAATTTAATGAATGGCCACTTGGAGTGTGTGAAAGAAGAGGCTCAGCTGATCACTCAAGAGGGTGAGCTGATTACCAAGATAGAGAGAGCTATGGTAAACGATGCTAACTACGATATGAAGGGCTATTTAGACATGGCTGAGCATATTGCAAGGAAAAAATTAGAGATGTACCAAAAGTTGATAGAGGACATCGGTGATTTCAAAAGAAGATTCGGCAACGAGTTGTGAGTTGCTCTACAATCTGGTAGAGAAACGGCTCCTAACTTTGTAGCATTGTAATTGATTAAATGAAGTAGTAGAGCATCTCTTATGCTATCCCTTATATTTGTGCTTTATATTTTTCTCTTTTGAGCTTATGTATTCAATGAGGGATGAAAAAAAGAATAACAGAATACATTTAAGGTAAGAATTTCTGCTTATAAGTACAACTTTATTAGGAGGAGGAGCTAAACAATATTCCTACTGATTTACAATTTATGAACTCTGTTCAAAAGTTAAGCAACTATATTCGTCATTATTGATACAGCTTTAATTTTTGAGGGATAACCTTACATTTTTTTGACAATTTAAAAATTAATGCCTCAGTTAAATCATTTTTTGATCACTCTCTTTACTTACAAAGAATGGCATTATTTAAAAATAATTTTGCCAGAATTTTAAAAAATATCCCATAGATAATATAATCACTTTGATAGAGAACTAGTATTTAACTTTTTTAAACAATTGAAAGGGTTAGTGATATTTTTAATTTAATTCTTAAAATAATATGTTATTTAACCATAGAAAAGTGAAGGATATATTACATTATCGAAGTTAGAGCTTGGAGTTGGCTGCTGGCTATTTTATTGTTGGTAAGTGTGGTGAGGAGGGTAGGCGGGCTGTGACATTTTCGCATTTTAGTTTTAGTGAAATTGGCCTGTGTAATTGGTTGGCTGAGAGAAAGCAGTAGCTGTCGATACTGATGGGGCTCTAGATTAATTGCCCTAGCTAGAGTGGTTACTGCTCATCTTAGCCTCCTCGTGAACTCTCGATGGAGATGTAGTCTCCTCGTTTACTAAGCAATAATTATAATGACAACTTTAACTTACGATCTTTAGCTGTCTTCCTAGTTACTTTCATTATGATAAAAGAGAAGTAAGTGTTTTAAATTTTAAGTAATGATCTTGTTATCAAACTTTGGCACCTTGCACTATTTGTTATTGAGGTCTAGCCATACTGCCTGATTATTGTACTTGTACTTGAATCTGAAGTGGAAATCGTTTCCGCTCTCTCCCATTCCCAGTGGAAACAGACTTTCAATATCTGCAAGTGTGATATCAGTCACATTCTTAGGAATAGCGTATGCATTTGGCATGCTTATATCGTCCTTGTCCTCAGGCACATAGTAAAGAACCAGTGTGAAGGGTTTTGAGTTAGGAGCTTGTTGTTGCTGTTGTTGAGGAGCTGCTGACTGCATCGTCGACATTAATTTGATTATAATTTGTAATTACCTCCTCTATCATTTCAGAAATTAACATCCAGTTTATCAAGTGGAGTGAAGATTTAGGAGTTAGACTGTTAGATTTGAATTTAAAAGAGGAGGGTGTTGGTGTTTATTATAATATTACATTTATAAGTGCTCGCTACTAACAAGCACCCTCTAACAATAAATTGCAATTACAAATAACCGCAAAGAATTAATTAAATGTGTGATTGTTTAAAGAAGGATTTAAATTTTGAATGGAGAGTAAGATTAACGTGACAGTGAGAATAAAGCCCTTGAACGAGAGCGAAAGATCTCAAGAAGGGAAAAACGTGGTGTGGCAGCAGATTGGAGATAACACCGTTTTCAATACTCGCACCAAGGAAATGTTCAGTTTTGACAATCAAATGCTATAATAAACTGAGTGTGTATTACTCTTTGTCGATCTATTTGAACGTTTTCGGAGATGGAGTTACGACTCAGGACATATTCGATCAGCAAGTGCTGGAGCTCGTTACCACTGCCATGGAAGGCATGAACGTGACAGTTTTTGCCTACGGACAAACTTCTTCCGGCAAGACTCACACCATGAGGGGCACTGAAAAGGCTCCTGGACTTATCCCTCTCAGTATAAGGCAGGTGTTTGACAAAATGGAGGCAGACAGGGACCACAGGGAGTACCAGATCACTGTCTCCTATTTGGAGGTAAGCAATTAACGGATTTGACTGTTAAACTTTAAGGCTTCTGATCAGTGGCTTTATAGCCGCAAAAATATTCCCACTCTTATTCCTTTCTCTGTCCTTACCTATCTTCTAGATTTATAACGAGACTCTGAACGACCTCATTGACAGCAACAACAAGAACTTAGAAATCAGAGAGAGCATATCTAAGGGTATCTACATCAACCGGCTCAAGGAGTGTGATGTAAAAACCAAGGAGGAGATCCTCGCCTACATGGAACAGGGAGAGCAGTCTAGGATGATTGCTGAGACCAAGCTAAACGAGCAATCCAGCAGATCTCACACCGTCTTCAGAATCAACATCCAGTCAAAGCCTATTGGAGATGATAATACCATTAAATTCTTTATCTTCTATTTCACATGATAGCAAGTTTAGACTATAGGCAAATATTGTAAAGTAGCTCTTTTGAATTTTAAATTAGACTTTCACAGTTGAACTTGGTGGACTTGGCAGGTAGTGAGGGTGCCTCAAGAACTGAAACTCAAGGCATCCGTTTAAGAGAGGGATCAAACATCAATAGATCCTTGTTGGCTCTGTCCAACGTAATCAATCGCCTCTCATAAGCTAACTCAGGCAAGGCTTTCATAAACTACAGAGACTCCAAGCTGACTCGTATATTACAGCCAGCCCTTGGAGGAAACTCCAAGACTGCCATCATTTGCACAATGACTCAGACTATTCAAAACTACCAAGAGACTCTTAACACGCTGCACTTCGGCCAAAAAGCAAAGCATGTAAAGACCACAGTAAACGTGAATGAAATATCTTAAATATCAGGCTATGGGCAATTCGGACCTGAAATGGAAAAAGCTCAAAAGGAGATTTGTGAGCTTAAGGGGAAACTGAAGGAGTATGAAACTAAGATAATTGAAATGTAGAGTGCGAGCATCTCAAAGATTGAAAATGCGGGCAACTATATCTTGATATAATTCTTGTTAAAGGTGTTGACGCTTTATTAAGTTTAGAACAACCTATCCTAGATGTTAATGCAGATCGATCAAACTTCATCTGGCCATGAGTTAAGAGGTAATCTTCTGGATAATAGCATGAGCTCAAGCTCTGGGATATGTTCATTGGCACAATTGAAGGACGGCTCTTCAGAATTCACTGTAGTCTTCCTCAAAGATCAGCTAAAGTTTTTGACTGAGAAAGTTAAGAAAGCTTCATAAGAGTTAGAAGACAAAGAAAAGCTATATCCAAAAGCTTGAACATGAGAAACGAGAGTATTAGAGAAACTTTGAAAACTTGGAGTTGGAAAACTTCCAAATGCAAGAGCGTATTAACCACATCACTCAGTAAAATTAGCAGCTTACTTTATCAGCTTAGCAGTTGCAAAAGACAAGACCTAGTATAGTTCCCAAACTGCTTATGGGAGCAGCAAAGGCAAATGAGGGATTCAAAACTCCTCAAGGAAAGCAAGACAAATCAGTCACTTGAGGAGGACGGCATTCAATGCTTTGACCTTGATAACAATTCTATGTCTTCCTTGAACGGAGATAGTGACTTCCTCAGAATGTATTTAAATTAGTTGAATGTCCCTAGGCAACGTAGAGAAATTGGTGAGATAATTGAACGGTCAGGATCCTACAATCGGTAACAGTCTTCCTGCTGGAGCTGCTGAGATGAATGAGCAACTCAAGATGTGGCAGGAACTTGAGAAGCAAAAGCGAGAGAATGAAGGCCTCCTTCAATAGCTTGAAGACTTGGAAAGAGACAGAAAAGCTAATTTCGTAGAGAGAGGTAAGTAACTTTTTACTATTCTTTAACATATTATAGAAACTATATCGCTCTTAAGGAGGAATTTGAAATGCTGAAGGAAGAGATAGTTATTAAAGAAGAGGATGTCAGCAAGTACTAGCGTCACTGTGACTCCGTTTCAGACGAGGTAATTATCTTATTTTTGTAAAATGGTTCTTAGCTTTTGTTCTACAAAAAGCAGCACAACGAGCTGCTGGGAAAGCTGAACGACGTTGAGAAGGCGATGTCGTCGGATAATGAAAACGCCAGCGTAATTATTTCCTATGAGACCTAAATGTAACTTTAGATTTGTTATCACTCTTATGCCATTACAATTTGACTTGTGTTTGAGTTTTATTTGAGTGATAATATCTAATGAACCTTTCTAGAGATAAGTCAACCCTTCTATAAAACGAGAATAGTGTACTAAAGTCTACAATCGCTAAGCTAAAAGAGGAAATTAAGAATCTGGAGCTTGAAAAGCTGAGACAAGAGAATATCAAGACAGAGCTAGAGTACAACTCAAGAGCCAGTGAGTATAACGTGGAGCTGCTGAAGAACCAAATTGAAAACATGAACAATGAAATCAGTCTGATGCGCAAGCAGAACGAGAAGTAAAGAAAGACAATTGAAATCATGCGCACTACCAGCGATAGAATGGCTTAGGATCTTGATCACTACAAGAAACTATCCCTCAAGGGATAGTAAATGAGTGCCAACCCAAAGAGAACCCCAGTAATCGGTGGAGGCATAGCTCAGATGGCCTAGTTCAATCTCACCTCTACTCCCACGAAGTCCTCCTTAGCCCAGCACCAGGCTTCCCTTACCCCTCAAAAACAGAACACTATCATGCAGTGCTCATCTACAGAGATGGGCAGAGAATCTCTCACAGCTTTAATGCCACCTCCATCAGTAGTCTACCTTTAAACTCCCAGAGCTGAGACTGCTAACTTTGAAGGGCAATAAATTTGCAAAATTAATATTGAATTTTAAGAAACTGTTGTAATTGAATGCTCTTTGTTGGAGATGAGACAACTTTAGTAGAAGGATGCTGAGATTGAATCTCTAAAGTATCAAATTGAGGAGAGACTGCAGAAGTAAGAGGAGATAGAGAAGCAACTTCAGTAAGTGAGAGAGACCAGGACTATGAGCGAGAGCGACCTAGTCAAGAAGATGAGATTTGACAACCAAGTGCTCATGGGCAAACTCAGTGAGTACAAGAAGGCTGAGAAAACTGCTAAGGACATAGTGGCTGACTACGAGTAGATGAAGATGAAGTACTTCACAGTCCTCACTGAGAACTCAGAACTCAAGGGCTAGCTGCAGGAGTTGATCTAAGCAAAGCTTGATAACGAGATGGCCATTTCTAGCTTAAAGCAAGAGCATGACAAGCTGATTGATGAACTGTACTCTGCCCGTATGGACAACAAGAAGAAGGCAGAGGAGCTATCCAAGAGACACCACTAGATCGAGATCTTGTCATAGGAGCTGCAGGTGTTGGCTCAGAAAGGACAAGAGCTAGCTGGCAAAGAGAAGGAAGTGACTATGCTGTAGAATAAATCAATTATTTTTGGTTGGTAGAATGACATCGAGTCTTTCTTGAGGTTCTTCGGACAAGTTGACAAGCACTTGAGGTCACTCGTGAAGTTACTGAGAGACTCAATCGCAAAGTGCAGTGACCCTAAGATAATAGAGCACAATCAAAAGCAGATTAAAGCCATAGAAGGGTTGCTAGAAGAGGTGAAGCATGCTATCAGCAACAGAGAGTTCAAGGCAGATGCTAGCAGACTCATTCAATTCGGTTTTAAATAGGTCTTAGATATAATAGACAGTCGCATTTTATATGATTGAGAGTTTGTTCTTGCTCTCAAGTGAGAGTTTGAAAGATGTGCAGACTTCGGCAATTCTTTCAGATAAGGAAAGATTATTTGGGAACGAGCTTAGAGGCAAATATCATCCGCCAAGCAAACAACAAGCGAAGGAAAATCACCACAGACCATAAATCACTATAAGTATTACTTTTCCATGAGATGGAGGGATTCATTCATGAAAGTAAGCTGGGAGGAGAACTCAACGCCAAGGAGAACCGCCATCTTAACCCCAATCATAGTAACCACCAGAGAGGAGGCAGCATGAGCTTGCCCAAGCAGCAGTATTTCCCTGCTCCTCAGCCCTTCATCCTTGAAAGTGCCGACGAAGAGGGAACAATTTTCAGGGGAGGCCTCCTGAATGCAAGTCACCTTGAGTGCAGCAAGAAGAAGAGAGCAGCCAAGGCGGCAGAGAAGGACAGAGCTTTCACCGCAGCTTACAAGAAGCATGATCTCGAAGGGATAATTAGAAGGAGCGAGAGAATAAAGGACAAGCAGCCTGGAGCAATGACTGATACCGAGCAAGCCAACTGAACCCCCCTATACTTTAACTACATCTAACTACAATTTTGACTCAACTATAGCACTGGAAACAACTCTACTTCCAATCGCGCAATCTTATATTCAAACTACTATTTTCCAAGTCTAACATGGCAGAGAACTGAGTGAACTAGCTTAATTGCAATTAATTTTATAGCTTTCATCATAGCAAAGGAGTAAGAATTGTTGGGAGAGATTATCTTATATTCAGGATAGAAATTAAGAATGATAATAAATTCTGCTCATTCAATTTTGATTTAAGCACTGTTGTGTAGCTGCATTTATTAAAGTAGTTAAATCTCTAAGAGTTAAAAGTGAGAGATTATTATGTAATTGGATGAAGGGATGATTTGAAATATTTTATTTAATTCATCATAAATAAATGAAAGAAAGCAGAAGGCCTTTTAATGTCTAATAAGATCTCTCAGCATTTAATTAAGAAATTCATGAACTCAAATTATTATTTCAATTTTTTAAAACCTAAATTGGGGAGTGATGAGCTAGAGCAACCAAAGTTAGATGAAGGCTATCCTCTCACAGCACACCCACTCTCACTCCTTCGACAACAGTTCAGCTTTGGGTAACTTTGCAAAGTACCATCAAACTAGAGAAAGAATGGGAGGAATCGGAGCCAATCTAGGACTAGGTATGCCCTCTCAACTTACGACTAGCTTCTAAAACCAGACTCTCAACCAGTCTGTGACTGGCGAGTAAGAGACCTTCCAAAACTTTGAGGCAGGCCACAATAACACCCTAGTTAAGAAGCTCAAGCTCAGGTTAAGGATCTGCAGTAGAACCTGGTGCTCAATAAAGAAATAGTGAACAGACTTCTTTCCAATGCAGATGCGAATGAGACTCTGCTGCAAATGATCAAGGACCTCAATGTTAAGAACAACTCATTATAGGACCAGCTCTCTTCTCTCTCCTCTGAAAAGGAAACACTCCACACCTTTGCTCAATAGCAGGCAGAGGACCTTAATGCGTCAGATAAGAGACCTGTAGAGCTAGTTTTAAGGTTCACAATCAGTCTTAGCTATTAAATGAGAGTGGGATAGTTTCTGGTGGTCAGGGTGGTAGCAGCAGTGGTGGTGAGGACTTGACAATAATGCGTGAGTAAATAACTCACTACTAAAAGCAACTTGCCGACAAAGAGAGCTAGTGTATAAAGAAGGACGATGAAATCAAACGCAAGAAGAAGGAACTAGATAAATTGAAAAGCCTCCTTGAGGACAAGGAAAGAGATACTTTAGGCAATAATAAGAACAGCAGTATGGCCTCAGGGATGAATAAATCCATTTGACATAGCTCACTAAAATAACAATGTGCTCAAGTTTGATGATCTAATGAACACTTCAATCGATTTGATCACAAATAAGATTCAGAGCAAGCATAATAAATCTAGAGACCGTTCTCCCTCAGTGCCCAAGCTAGACTTTAAGCAAATAAAGGAACTGCAAGAGTAGGATTGGATGGCTTATTCCAAGAAACTGGAAGATTCAATTAAAGTGCTTAACCAGCGTATAGTCTTACTCGAAGATGAGAGGGATAAGATTCTGTTAAAATATCATAAGATTGCTCCCAACAATACAAAGTTGTATGAGCTAAATGAAAAATTGAATCAGGCCTCAAAGAACTGAAAGCTAAGATGAAGGAAATGAAATAGAATTGGAAAGACAAGGTAGAAAAGGCAAAGGAAAACGGAGGCAAAGTCTGCTAATTTTGCCATAATATGGTTGAGATGAGCATGGCTGGAATGAGCCAATTTACAATGACCTATGACAAAGTCAATGTGAGTTTCGATGCTTCCTCTATGATCAATAACAGCTTTCACAACACGAAGGGTAGTTTAAAAAATAGGGAGGAGCAGCAGGTAACGAAAGGAGGGACTCTCCCGCTGGCCACCATTATGAAACTTAAGGTTCGTAAAAAGGGAACCAAAGTTTCACAGGAGGTGAGGGTAGCAAGAATAACCTCATTATGCAAAGAGGGAGCTAAAAAGTGTTCTCAAGTTAAGAACTTCAGGATATGATAAATGAGTATGGCAGCAGCAGTGCAATAATTGATTCTCACTCTGATGATAACATCAGTGCTGTTGGATCAGGGATCAACGTTGGAGATAATGTAGATACTTATGGGGGCAAACCCAAAATTATCAAAGACTCCAGTAAATACGTTAAGAAGCAAAGAAATAGCAATAAGTCTCTACAACCTCATAATCAACAGCATCAAAATAGCAATAGCACACTCAGTGGAAATCATCCTATGACAAACATTATTCAGTCAGTCTAAGAAGGACTCAGTTAGATACTCAATCCAGCCTAAACCTTCCTTGATCCTAACAACAGCTCAAACATTGCCCAAGCAAATCAGAATAAAGTAGGGTCCAATTAGACACCCACATTCAATTAGCATATGCCAAAGATTGGTGGCTAAGCTCCTAAAGAATGTTCCTCAATAAAAAATCAAAAGCTCTAATAGCAGTTTATGAACCAGTAAGCTTCTCGTAACAAACAAAGCCAGGAAACTCTGCCCATCCCAGAGTAGTAAATCATTATGCTAAGAGAAGAAAGTGAAGACATAACAAAGCAAAAATAGTAGAATCAACAGCTGCAAGAGCAATTCAAAAGGTACTACGTGACACCCCAGCCTGGATCGGTTGCATCTTCAAACATGATTGGCTAAAACTAATCCTCCACTAAGAATTAACTTCAACCCATTGAAAGGTCTGGATTAAACAAGTCGAGTATTCTGGCTGATCCCAAGATACTTAAAGCTAGTCAAGTGTAAAGGAGCAGCTCAGATATCAAGAATTAGCCCCATCTCAATTTTATATCCAACCAGGGTTATCAAACCAACAACAATATCTTTATTACTTAGACATATATTTATTTTTCATTATATTAGTTCAGGAGTGAGTGGACTGATCCCTAATAGCAATCTGAACGCAGCTATCATTCAAGCTAACTCAAACTAATCTCACAACTTAGGAGGTGGCTTCTTTGGAAACAAGTCTCATTAGAACAGCAAAGAAAGAATCAAGCAAAGCAACATCATTCAACTCTTTATACGATTTTATATTCATTATCATCAAATTTAATAAATTATTGATTGTGAATGATGAAGGTGATTAAAATAAAGAGAATAAAGAAGCAATCAGTTACGAATAGGAAATTCTCCTCGCAACCAGTTGCAGAACAATCTAGCAGCTGGAAGCAATAATAATTAAGGCTCGCACTAATCAAATATATTGGGCAACATTCTCCACGTATTCGACAGAAGAAAGAAGTAGTGAATATATTAACTAACTAATAAGAAGAAGTAGAAATATTTATGAATTCTAATTTCAAGTGAGTGATCTTTTATTCATATTGTTTATCAAGTTAAATCTTTTTTTTTACTTAATTAATCTTAAAAGATTATTTTTTTTTTTTTAATTACAGACTTGAAAGTTTGATTGTTGATTGGAAACGTATTATTGTAGGGATAGTTTGAGACATTAAGAGGTGGCTTTTCAATCAATAGCTAAGTAATGTTCACACTCTCCACATAAGTTCCAAACAGATTTATTGCATGGCTCAACGACAATTAAAAACCAAATCCTTCAAAATATTTTTCCTGAGTTTAAAAATTAATTATGAATGTTTATTATAGACAATCCCTTAATCAGTTAGAAATGCATGTCCTCGAAATCTATATTGAAGTTGTACAACTCTTTGTTGTTCATTATGAACTAAACTACAATAATAAATGAGTTTGATCCATTATTTAAATTGTATGGTTAGTTGAAAATCTCAGCGTTTTCTTGTGCCTTAGCAATGCTCTCTAGCATATTCTGGGTGTAAACTTGAATAGCAATATAATATTTTTTATTTTGCTTATAATTTTAGTATTGAACTCTACTTACAGTATCTGGGAGGACGTTGGAAGCTGAAGCTCCTCTCTTTCCAGATGTGGTATTCAAGTCCAAGCTTGAGAGGTCTTGGGAAAGGGAGTGCAAGATCTTTAGAGAAAGCTAAGCCTCTCTAAGGAGGTTGTTGCGCTCGCTTATTTTGCAAAAGCAGAGAAGCGGGCACTTATCAGAGAGTGCTTGCTTACGAAGATACTCACATTGTAGATGCTTATCACAATCACTCAATTAAAATACAATATTTGATTTTCTAATTATATATAAAATGCAATATCTCAATAAAAGAACAAAAAAGATTTATAAAAGAGCTCACTTAATAAAAATTGAAGATTTATTTGTATTGAATGAAGGCAAGAATCATACCGAGAATCAAGGCAAGGTTTATTTTGATAACTCTAGGAGACTTGTCCAAGAAAAGCTAGTTCTTTACAAAGTTTGATGAGGTGGTTGAATTAGAACTAGTGGTGGATGAAGTAGCACTAACTTCATTATAATTTATCTTTAATTTTTAAACTGAGAAGGAGTTGAAGAATTTGGAGGAGTCTCTTTACTCTTAATCTAGTAAGCCTAATAAGCCTTCATTATTTTTCTCGAAGCGCTCTTCAGTGTTTTCATTTTAAAATAAAAAAAGTTTAGTGGCTAATTATTTTTCAAGGGAAGCAAGATCAGTTGCCATCATTGACTTCATCTATCTTCCAAGAGTGAGATTAAATGAATTAGCATGAATTTAGAATAAAATTGGTCTTGGCATTTGATGAGAGAATACCCTCATAGTCTGGATGCTTACTAAGAGAATTTATAATCATGAGTTTATATAAAAAGAGGGAGCACCATGAACACATTGAGTGTGACATAGTCTGTGGAGTGAGGCAGCCTCTGCTAAAAATAGGTGAGAACACATTGGCTGGTGGTTGAGCTGTCAATGCCGTCTCTATCCTTGTTGTATCGCTTGATCTGCACCATTTTATTAAGAAGGGCTGTATTCTAACTCTCTGGCAGAATTGTACTTCCAAACTCTCTCATTAGTATCTGAGGAATGTCCTTGATAAACAAAGAACAAATTCATCACTACTTTTAAAAACAACTCCAGTCCAAGCATGTCGCCTGAGTTTTCAAAGATTTGCATTATCTAGTCATGATCAATTTGAGTGGTCTCTAAAACGTTCTCTGAATACTCTTGTATGTTTAAATTGTTGTCTGTAGTGAAGAAAAGCACATCAAAAAAATAATCTCATCATAAAATATTATAAATTCTTATCTTGAGTTGCTATTTTATTCCTGTCATCCTCAAACATGTTAATGCTCTTAATTTTTGCAACCTACACGAAAAAGCAGTACTGAAAGACTGGGTGGTAGTATAAACTTATCCGCAGTTTAATGGGTATTAGATTCCCTTTGAAGGTCTATGCAAACTTAGTTCAAAGATAAATAACGTATAAACTACACTCTCAGCTTTCCAATTTTTGATTTCTAAGTTTTCCTCTTGAAGAAATTTTCAACGTACCAAGCATGATTTTTGGCTATTTCTTTAGGCAGTATGTTGTTGATAAGAATATTTATTATAAAATATTCAAATGAGATACTCTTGCCTGGTAATTGATTATCTTTGACGTCAAATATTCCACAGAAAACTTTGTTTCCATATATGAATTTTAGAGGCTAGTTCGAGCCGTTCCAAGCTTTGGTGATGCACAGTCCTACTTCATCTAGCATTGATTGCTGCTGTTGAATTGAAGAATCTTAGTCTTCTTTGCTTACTCCAAACATTCAAAGAATTACTGATAAGAAGATTTATTTTAGGAAGGTGATTCTTTTGGACTTAAAGAGAGTTGAAGTCTTGAGGTAGGCAACCATTTAAGAGAAGGTTTGTGGATCGTTGAGCATGTCTAAATGAAAGAAAGCATAGGTCTGGTAAAATTTTTAATTAACTATCATGAACTTTAATTTTATATTTAGTTTGCCTTACTTTGCAAGATCCTTGCGGGCAGCATAAGACTCTTCAAGGTGCTTTGTGACTATTCTAATTTCTCTAACATTTCTCGAAATGCGAGAGCCTAGGTCTATAATGCTTTGAACTCTACTAGCTTCTTCCTCTTGCGACCTTATCTGACTCCAAAAGCTTATGATATCCGTTGTAGTTTTCTCATACATCCTGTCTAATCGCAGCTGAGTTTAATTCCCATCCACAAAAAGAGAATAGTCGAAACCTCCTGTCAAATTGCCCAAGCTTTAAAAATAAAGAAATAAAAAATTTGGAAACTTCCCATTGCCTCATCCAGGATCAGTCTTTCTCCTGTGATGAAAGTCAATCTATCAAAGAATCTTAAACTGCCTATGTAAAAGCATAATTTGTTAAAATGGAAAATGTACTGATTAATCTTGAGGAGTCGGAAAATGGCATTAAAAATATATTGCATTTCATTTAAAGCATTGAATGCCTTTGAAGATTTTAGTTAGTGAAATTTATATACAGCAACTCAAAATTGATGTCTCTCACCGAACTGAGATGTGACTAATCATCGAACTATGCTTTGAAGATAGACTCAATCAGCTGCTCAAATATAAAAGTCCTAGCTTCCTTTATTAAAGATTTAAGATAATTTCAAATAAATCTAATTGAATCTTCCTTCTAATTTAAGAACTGTCTACCCGAATGCTAGTTCTATCTGTAGTAAGATTCTTCCTAGTTTTGCTCGGTGCTTTCCTAATAGCCTTCATTCTAGTTATATCCTCTTACTCTTCCATGATTAAAAGATTTCTCCTCTCTGGTCACCAATTTCTTAGAAAGACGTTCTAGCTCTGTCTCATCTCTGAACATAGAGAGGTAATTAAAGTCTAGCACTTTTGAAAATTTTTAGGAAAAGCTTTCCAACTCGTAGTACTTTTGAGTCATCATGTCCATTATTCTCTACTGGTCTTCTCCGTTTCTCATAACTGTGGATCGTCTTGATTCAAGCAAATAAAAAGAAGTAGCCTAACATATATTCATATCTTAAAAGCAACTCCTTTTAGAACTAGATTAACATTATATCGGAATAAGTAATTTAGATTTGCTACGGAGGTTGAGCACTAAACGAAAATAATTGTCCGCTTGTTTTAACCGATGAAGAAAATATATGAATGTAATAAAAGATAAAGCGTGAGGGTTGAGAGTACTTTCCTCTTCAATATTTTCCCCTAAGAAATTTGGCCTCTTGAATCTATCTTTGACTTGTTGTGCTAAGTTTAGCAGTCCATTTTTCATCCATTCTCCAATAGAGGAATCTTAGTCAGAAGGTTTGACAGTTCTCTCCTCATCCTCGTGGATCTCAGTAATGTTATCTAATTTCTCTTGCAGAATTATCTATTGCTTGTTCCTTTAAATGTTTTGAGCATTTTGCTTCTCTGAGTCAGTTGAATTTACTAATATCTCATTATCCTAATACAAGTCCTAATTCAAGACTGCCTGAGTAGGATCACCACCTTCATTAAGGTTGCTCAGTTATCTGGTTCTCTTCTTTTCTTAGCCTATCTCTTCCATCGAAAGATAAAATGAGATAAAATGGAAGGTATAGAGAAAAAGATAGGACCTTAAGTTGTTAGTGACTCTTCTTTTCTATGAATGGTTGCTCATTGCTTCTCCAGTCATTTCTTTTCTCTCTTGTGTCGAATGCTTAGTGCTGTGTGCTTTAGAAGCTTGGAGATCCTCAAAGTTTTAAGAAAAAGATTAATTGAATAATAGTAACCTCGTTATTAGCTACATCTATCTCTATTTGTGGCAGGTCTAGGTCCTACTAACTCTAAGCTCTTTCTGCCAGCTAAAACTTAAATATGATTATTCTAATGTAAGCTGCTGAACTTAAATGTCATTTTACATCTACTTTAGAGATCTAGACAACCTCAAAACTTCTATAGCTGGAGTAAAAGGTGGCTCTTGTTGATATTAGGAGCCATTCATAGTTTTATCAAAATCTCCTTCAGATTGAATCTCAACCAGTCTCTCTTGCTCTTCTTTTAAAACCACATCTTTAAAATTATTGATGACATCATTTAAGCATTTTAAAAATAATGACGAGGTCCTCATACTCCTAACAGACACATCTCTCTTCATAGCAATCCAAAATTTTTAAAAGACAAAAATGGGCTTTCATTTATAAAATGTGCCTGTAGTAAATGGACTTGAGCTGAGCAAGATCTGCCTTATTTTAGCGTTGAAGCATTTAATTGATGTGGCAAATGAGGATTTGAGTTTAAGAGCTGCTCAATCTGTGAGGATGCTGCATCATATTCACCACCGCAAGCATCTTTTGTTTTTCATAGGCATCAACCACAAATGCAACGCCCATTATCATATAATTTATAGTTTAAGTTTATCACTAGTGGAGAATACAATAGTAATTCAAGGAAGTTGAAGTCAAAGAATATAATATATATTTGTTTTAGAACAGGCGGAAGCAACTTATAATTCCTAAAGCTAAAACAGCTCTCTTGCAGTATTTATTGATAATAAAAATGATATAGTTTTCATACTATTGATAAGATCCACAGTAGCGTCATAATAAATGGCTCTATTAACCGTGAGATAGAAATAAACCGAGAAAATAAGCAAGTAATAGATTATTACGAGCGCCTTTACTTCCTTCAATTGTTCTATATAGGCTCCCTGTATCATCACTAAGCTCTTTAACACTTCTGCTAATAGAAGCACATAAATAAATTTAACTCTATATCCTAAATTGCAGAAGACTATTGGTGTTAATAGAGTTCCAAAGAAACCCTTTCGTTTTTAAAATTAAATAAATTATATTATTGTTTTGATCTTCAATCTGATCACGATGAAGGATAAAAATGTCATGGAAATAGAGATGAAAAGATTAGCTGCTCTTCAACTTTTAATTAATTCTTGAATTTTTATAATGCTGTGGCTATGGCAGCAAAATAAAAATACCAAGTATTTTGAAAATCCAAACTACTCATTATTTGGATCCCCCAAATAAAAAGTAAGGCTTAGAATAGGATCAGAAGAGAGCGTTGTGCAGCTACAAAACCTGAGAGTAAGAATTTGGTTATGGCCTTTTTTTTGGCTTCGAGATGATTTTTGGTACTGTTTAAAAGCCGAAAGAATATTATTAATGGCACCATCATTCAATTCAAAAAGGTCATTTGAATTTGACTTTTTAAAGTAGGTTGTATTTAAATTATAAGGAGGTAAGCTGAGTAAATCGAGACTATAATCTCTGCTGAGCTGTTCATAGAGTTTAAAGTAAATTTTTAATAAATTATGAACTTTGCAAGAGTAGAGAGCGTTGAGTTTGATGCTGACAGAGTCAAATTGATTAGGATTAGGTGAACTTTGGATGACGATCACTGCTCCGAATAAACTCAGTTTCTTATTTTCATTCATTTAATTCGCTAAATTATGATTACGCATGTTCGATGAGTGTCATAACGCAAAAGGAAACCCTGCCTTGGACGTTGTTGAAGTATATTGAAAGGGTGATAAGAGAAAGCTTGTCTACAAAGCGATCTATAAAACGCATATTAAAGCAATATGCCAAATATTTCACAACATTCAATATTTGTAGAGTTTATTGTTAGCAGATTGTAAAATACTAGTAGTCGTACTTTTTCTCTCAAAATTTTCATTATAGTCTGAGCCCTACCCAGCTCCTTACCATTCATCTGCGTCCTAATTCATGGTTCTTAACATTCTTTAGCTTCAATAAATAAATCAGTTTTAGTATTATGTTCATTTATGTTCAATAATTTATTAAATATAAATATATTTTACTATTCTTTAAGATTCATTATTTTTAAAAACTCTCTGCGCATTTTTCGATTTTTAAAAACGAAGAAGAAAATGATTTTATTTTCCTAATTTGTAAATATTATATCGATTTCGAATAAATAAGTTAAGCTTGAAGAACTTGAATAAATTTCCAAGTAGGAAGTTAGAATGTTCTATAGAGTTTAATTATAAGTAGTTAAATTCCGCTTTGGAAATAGGTATTGCTAATTGAGCTAAATAAAGCTAAATTATCCTATCTACAACCCAGTCAAATCAATAATTTTATTACTCCTCATGTTCATTAATCCTGACCTAGAATATAAAATATTGTATTAATTTATAATCAAGTCTGTAACTCTTCTGAAGGAGAACTTGTTCTTCATTTTCTAGAATGGGCTATTCAAGCTGCTCTAACTTTGATTAAAGAATCTTTATTTAATTGGGGTTAACTGGGATAGATAGAGAGTTTAAAGTTGCAGGAGGTGAGCAGAGAGTAAACGAACGACGGTATTAAAATCCTGAACATCTCAACCTATGTTTCGATCGCCCTAATCTCTCTCATTGGCGTGATCATTTATCTCATAATCATATTAGATTAAGTGAGTGCGAATTATTTATCCACTGCTGTCGAGAGTGATAGAGAGGCAATATGACATAATAAGGTTCTTCAACTTCATTGATGTCACCCGCATTGACTCCATGATGAATAAGTTCTTTGCCTTTCAACTCAGGCTACTTAAGGTCATCGGATCCCTCGATGATAAAAAGCAAGACAACATCAATCAAGAGATCAACAGATAAATTAATATAAAAAGAAGTTAATATATTTTATCTCTTATTAAGACAAGTAATAGGATAAGTGTAGCAAGCTCTAGAAGAGAATCAAATGCTGCAAAATTAAAACCCAGATCTAAAGCAGCAGTTACCAGGAGTAGTTCCTGAGGTAGCTCAATCTAGTTCAGACATCAATCTGGGAGACTCTTATAAAGCCAAAAAGAAAGATCCTAATATACTCTAATTTTTAATTAATTAAGTTTATATAATATAATTCTAAACATTTTTAGAACTTTTTACAAAAAATTATAGGTGAATTAGGAGATTTATATTGAGAAAAATGATACGATTTGATAGATGCTTACAAAATAAATATATTTTTCTTATTTATAGCATTTTTAAGTGATAAGAAACTAATAGCTTTATAAATTATGGGCATTCTTTCTTAATTACATTATGAATATAATCATTATTGACTTATATATTTATTTTGTGAATATAACCTCCAAATTCTACCAAGCTAAATAGAAAAATGATCGTACACTTAAGACTCAACTATATAAAAATAATTTATTTAACTTCTTATAACTTAAAGGCGTCTTCAATTTAGATGATCATGAAATCTTATATATCCTCATCTCTATAGTTTGTAAGTATGATATCGAAAACAAAGACAAAAAGAAAAATTAAGAAAAAGACAAGAACAAAAAATAAAAACAAAGCGTAAAGGCAGAGGAAGACAACAAAGAGAATTCAAATTCAGAGGGAGAAAATTAGCAAGGAGTAAGATTCTGACGAAGAGAAAAATTAGGGCAAATCTAAACACAGACAAAATTTAATTATCTAATCATTAATAGATATAGAGACATCGAAAGGATAGAATATTTTATCATAGATTTAATATAGAACAGAATTTAATAGAATCAGAGCTTATATCGTGTTATAAAATATTTTGCTTAAAGTTTATTCATTTAAATATCTGCAATAGCGCTTTACAATATATAAGTAGGTATGAACCACACGAGTATTTTTTAAAAATTTAGATTTTGAGGATTGCTTATAATTCAATTCTAAACGACTTATTGCTTTCTAAAGCTTTAAAGTTCAGCCAGATCTTATAATTTCATAATGGATTAATTGGATATAATTTTAAGTAAAATAATTCAACCCTTACTGGTAAATTATATTTTATTTAAATATATTTCGACGATCCATAAAGTAATGAGGCATAATATTGTAGATAGAAATAAGAGAAGCAAGAAGAATACATACTTCTTCTCTAAACAGAATGTGAGTGAAAATTAAACTGCATCTTAACTTGAGGAGCAAAATAAATGGAAAAGCTTAAAGCGATCCTTGAGCATGATGTCCTTGAAGAAGCGATTTAAAATTCTGGTTCTTCTAGTTGGCTTAGTTCTATATCTCAATGCCTCTTAAAAACTATTCAAACTCTAAATTAGAATATCTTCATTTATCTCTTTGCTGATTTCATTCTACCTGAGCTAGCAAGTATTTATGAATGATAAAGATAGCGCTGTTTAAACTTCCAGATACTATTTCAGAGAAGAGTGCGCTTACAATCTTCTGATCTTTATGAGAGAGAAGCTTATTCAAAATAGAACGCTGCCCTTTGAAGTATATACCTCCTCAACTGAGCACCAGACTTAGTCAACTGTTAATTTTTAAGTATCTAAATTTTATTAGAAGCACTTTAAAATCTAACTGTTAGTTACTTCACAAATCAGTGCTACTAAAACGAGATTCAACTTCTCAACTTGAGAGGGTCTCTCCCTCCATACCTCAAAGACTCGTTCTCAACTCTGTAGCGGGCTGAATCCTCTCAGCTGTGCGAAATGGTCTACTCATCTCCAGATCCTGATAACCTACTTACTTCATATTAAACAACGCATTGTTATATTTAGTGAATTTAAATCAGCAGGTTCCAGTCTCAATTAAAATTAGCTTTATCAAGAGGGCAAAAAGTATCATGCAATTTCTTCTATTCAATAGATTAGAGAGTTTTAAATTTTCCTCTTTGAATACTTGTTTGCAGACATGATTTCGAATTGCAATAGCGTACTAGGAGGAGTGTTGAATAAGGGATTTGCAAATGTGATGTACTACTTGATAGGCTATATCCAGCAAATGAATCTGAAACTTGATGCTCCAGTTTCAAACTCTAAAGACTATCTTCTCGGTTTACTTAACTAACCCTAGAGTTATAATCTATCTGACTTAGTGGTTTATAATTCATTTATCTCTAAATAAATAAAAATATTTGATTTACTACTTGGAGGATGCATTTAAATACATACAAAGGTCTATAATGGCAGCAGGACAAGACTACTTTCGTGGAGATGAAATTCACGTTCGTGCTCACTACCTCTATTTATTTGGGAGTGACTGTGCTCTTGACAATTATAATATGTACAATCGGCTATCGCAAAGCCAAATAAGGAGTACTTAATATTCAAAACATGCATTTATTTATTAATTTTTATCATTGTTTGTTATTTATGCTAGTGCTATTGCCACTTGAGTTAATTTTATTTTATCTCTAAGTTTATTTGAGCAACTAGACATTAAGCAAAGACAGGAAATAGAAAAGTATCTTACTAGCTGATTATCAAATGGTGGTAAAAAGCCTTTTAAAATTTTTAAAAAGCATATTTAATCTTAAATTCCATATCTTCTTTTAAGAATAATGTTGTTGTTTAATGTTATTAAATTGAGATGTAAGCATTTTTAAAAAAGTAATTTATTTATAAACGTAAATCAGGATATAATAATACAGCACTTCTGCAGCCTGTTTTCAATGTCTTCTAACAATATATCTTAGCCAGCTCGGAACCAGTTAAGATAGAGCCTGCAAGATATCTACTCCTCGAATTAAAATCAAAAGATCCTCCTAAATCAAAATTCCAACCCAAGTTATAAATTCTACGAGAACTTTATGCATTGAATAGTTGAATTGAAATATAATTCAATATGTCTTATGAACTTTAACTACGAGGACTATATGGCGAGGACAAGTTAAAACATGTTCAAAATGAGTAATCACGTTAACAGCAACACTCATCTCATTCAGAATAACAGGCGACTGCAAGGGGCCACACATCGCTATTAAGACCGAATCACCTCCAACCTTTACTCTTCTCAGAGATCGATCAATTATAAATAATAATTGAGTGAATCGATACCTGAAGATGGTTAAGAAGCAAGTGTAGTTTAAGACAAAATCTAACAAGAAAGAATAGCACTTTCAAATACAAGCAGTCCAAGTACTTTTATAATAGATATACAACATGCGTATATTCATTTGATTAAGTAAGAAAAAAGTTACTAACAAGTAAAGCGGTTCGTTGGGACTAATTAGCGAATTGAACTCACAGAGCGCATTATCTCTCAGAGGAAGAATAATGGCAACGACTTAAAATCCTAGTAGCAGAAAGATGAAAGCGCCTAGATAAATTAAAGACTCAAGTTCCAGCAAGTAATTTTACAGGGAATAGTGGGAGTTCAAGCCAACTTACAAACTTCACTCTCGCCAAGCAAGTCAAAGTATGCAAAGAAAGATGAAAAGCAGTATTGAAGAAAAAATAGAGGAGCTTGCTACTCCAAATATCCTATCTAGATAGAGCTCTGGTAAAATCTTAGATTCAAAGCAAATTGTACAAGAAAGTATTATTCTCAAATGATTGAATGATAAATTTGTAATAGAAAAGGAGAGCAGAAGGTTAAACTTAAATCACCATAATCATGTTAAAACAGTTATAGCAACCAAGGATAAAAAATTATCATCTTTACAATAAGAATCGAAGCTATACTATATTGTTTATGAATTATTTAGCCAACTTCTTATGACTTAATGCGGGAGTACAACATTTATCTACTCAAGAAGCAAATCAGCAACTAGCCCTCCTTGGTTTATTAAGTCTAGAGAGCTAACTAAAATGCCTAAGCTACCTAAATTTAGAGAAATAGTCTTCATTAAAATATTTCAAAGAATAATACGAGTAACTCTTTACATCAGTAAAAAAACTTCATTTCCAGTGATAGAGAAAACTAGTAGGAATACAAATAAGTTTTAACATATCCGAATGCATTCCCATTTTTATTTTTCTTTATGCACTTGAACAAATAACTGAGAAGAGTTTCACTCAAAGAAGACCTGATTATATATCCTTCTTATCATAGATGGCAGTCACTAGACTCACTAAATGAGAACGATAGATATAATAAAGAGGAACAAAGCTACAAGTCGCGCACTTTTAAAGTAGATAACACAGGATTTCAATTTTAGAGCAGTCATTAAATTGGCTCTTAAGAAATTTTGAAAAGCTAAGGTAATAATCTTATCCTACAAAAGAGTGAATCGCTTATTGAGAGTAGTGAAAGCTCAGACATCAACGACTTCGCTTAAAGGGTTGAAGAGGAGATAGAGGGCAAAACACAGAGAGAAGTTCTATAAAAATATCAGAATGATGTATCTCTGGCTCGATCAGATCCTGATCCAGAGCCTGATCCCTAATCCGAGAAAGACAATAAGGATTCCCAGATTCAAATAACTCGAGTGCAATCTTAACTTGGTGAAGTGAAACCTTAATTTATGGCCTCAGTGCAACTAAAGCAGAATTCAAGAACAATTAAAGACTTGATAACTCCCACTGTGAGTTAGAATCTAAGTTAGGGACGCAGTCTGGGTAAGCAAGAAAGTTTTAAGTAGGAAAAGTAATCTTTAGATGGAAGCTATGAGAATGATGCCAAGGACACAAAGTTAAGATAGAAGAAAAGAGCCACTTTGCATGAGACATTTGATAGTATTAAGAATATAACTGGATGGGAAAACGATGAGCAGGCTGATGCAAAGATTAGCTAGATTATAAATAGGTAAGGTGACCTAGAAGATGGAAAATACAAGAGTAAGAAGATGCTCAAGTAGTAAAGAATTTTAAAGACTCTCACACTCGATTAGAGGAAGTCTTAAATCTAGAGAGTTTCAAAAGAACCTCCTAATCAGCCTCAATAGAATGAAGAAGGCAGGAGAAAGTCTCCTATTAAGCCTGTTTTAATGCAGCTATAATAGCTATATCCTATAGAGATGGTTATGCAAGAGTAGAGGTAGCATTAGTTCAATTCAAAGTATGGAATGAGCCAAGAGAGGATAGAGCAATCCCCTTTAAATAACAAGACAATCAAAGAAGCTTAAGAAAATCAGCAAAAGCTACAACTCACTGAGTTCAACTTTAATTTCTTAAAAGGCCATAAGGTAAAGCATACAAGAAGTTTTGCAAAATAAAATTGGATCTCTAGCTCCTTCAGAGGTTAATTCAACTAAGCATTAGTAAAAATAAATTAGCTTTTCTAAAGCCAATCAGAATTAGCAAAATAAGTTCAACTAAACTTTAAGCTAGCTACTTCCTTCCAATAACTTAAAGATGAATGACGATTTTACTTCGGCATTTCATTCTGGAGATAGCTCTATATTGCATAGTTAAATTTTTTTACACTTTTAATGCTAATATTTACTCAATCAAGTAATTTTTTTATTTAGGTAAAGTAGATAAATTTAAAGTGATGAAAAATTTCGAAACAATCATAATATAAAAAGGAAAAAAATTCTCTAAAAGCATGGTATTTTCTCATAATTGTAATAAATTTAATTAAAATTTGAACTTTTCTCTATGTTAAATTTAAATTTTAAGTGTAATTTTTACTTATATAATAGTGGCTAATGATTACAAATCTTCAATCTTAAGTCAAGATAAGGATACTAAATCTCTTCCTTTTCTACAGGGGTAGACTCAAATTAATTTTCAGGAATATGTGAGACTTATAAATTAGAATAGAAAAGATAGGGCTCTCTCTACAAAGCAGGTTTAGAATCAGACAACAGTTTAGGCCTACCTCTCACCTTAAAATAATTAATCCTCCTTCACTTAGTCTATTCTTAATAGTCAGATGCTTATTCAAACTAATGGAAACTCCACAGTCACCTCACCAAAGCATCACGATTCTCAAAATGAATAGGAAAGCATTTAGAAGTATCTCAAGCAATTTAGCAAGCCACTTTTAAGTCCTCAAGTATCAGGAGGATCCAGTAAGTTACCCAGAATCCTAGTATAAGAAAGTGTTCATTTGAAAAGTTCAGCGATTTCACAGCATAAGATATTCAGCAGAGAAAATAGCCAAAGTGTTCCTGAAAGCAAATTCATCAAAGATACTCATAGAGTAAGTGACAGCTTTTAGAATAGACAATATAACATAGATGAGGAGAAATAACAGCAACACGCAAGAGAAAGAAAGCAGATTAAAACAAGCTTTTAGTCACAAGAAGAGTTGCCTCAAATTTAAAGCTAAAAAACGATATAGGAGTCGAAAGATGATGAAATAGAATTTAGATTTTAAAAGAAATTAATAAATTAGAAAGTCAGTAAGTTCTCCAGGATGTTGTGTGTAAGCAAATGATAAAATTTTCTTTACTTTAGTCTTTAAAATTTCCTCTAAGCCTAAAATAAATTCGATGTGTTTTCTATATTCTAGATTTAGATGTATTTTTGTTTTATATATTTTGTTATAAAAATGATCAATAGAAAAATTTGGCTCTCTACACCCAGAAAAAACTTAAGAGCACTGATAAGGCATAATTTTAGCTAATAGTAAGTAACAGGATAAAAATATTAATTGTTTTAATTTTTATTAGTGCCATATTAATGTCATAGCAGATCGGTATCTTAGGGTATATTCATTATTTTTTAATAAAATAAACACAATTTAAAATAAGATGAAAAGAATTTTAATTTTTCATGTTCGAATAAAGATATCTCCTTTTATCAAAAGGCTTCGAATGAAGGATATGAAATCATGATATTTTATATTTAATAATTATGTTTTTAATCTATATGATTTTTTTGGTCCCTGATAGATTCTTTAATTCTTTTATAAATCTTATGATTTTAAAAGCTCAGCTGGAAATAATTAGTCCATGCATAGAGACTAATACAGAACTCATAATTCAGAGACAGACTCTGCTCTTTTAGGACATTTGCAGTATGCTTCCCAAAACAATGAACATCTGGAGCAAAGAAGAAATTTAAAGATCCTAAATCTCAAACAGAACGGCCTTTCCTCAATGAGAGAGAAATATATGTTTCTCAAGATCAACGGAAATAAGGTCGCAGATAGAGGCCACATCATTTAAATTCTAGATGGAATTCATAAAATTAAGAAGAACCAGCAATGAACAAAATACTACAGTCAATTGAAGAAGCTTTTAAAATACTTTTAAAGAGAGATTTAAGTCTCGATATAAGTTATAATGTTGATTTATTAAGTTTGAGATTTAAATATAGTAGATGAACTCTTATTTTAAATAAACTTATTGCAAAAACTGACTTCTACAATAAGAGGATGTTGCAAACCGGTTTGGCGGAATCATGCGTAGTGCTTGGCTACTCCAATGAAAATATCCTTTTCGATATATGAAGGTGCCAAATCGTTTTCATTAGGGTCAACGTCTTCGTGGGATGAGCCCTTGAGGAGATAGTTGCTTGCCCAGGTAGTGAACTCGTGTCTGTGAGCATCTCCCAAAGCGGCATTCACGTAAGAGTAGGTGTAATTAGCCCAGGTCTCTCCAACGTTTAGCTCCTTCACAAACTCGCAGGGATTTCCAGCCCAGAGTTGTTTTGCTGGGATAAGTCTGCCTGGTGGAACCACAGTTCCTGGGGCAAGCATAGCGCCCTTCTCAACTCTAGCACCTTCAAGGATAACAATAAAATTTGTGTGCATGATTATAACGCAACGATCTCCAATGAAAACGTCATCGCCGATATAGCAAGAGTAGAGAGTACAGTGGGAGCCGATGGAAACGTTGAATCCAATGTTGGTAGTAGCAGGCATTCCAGTTGGAAGGGATGCGGCAGTTGCTACAACAGTGTGATCTCCAATTGATGAGAAGTTTTTCACTCTATAAGGAGAGTTCAATTAATTCCATGATTATAAGAGAGAGTGATAAATTTTAAAGGGCAACTTACTCTATTCTATTGATGTCTCCTCTGACAACGGCGTTATACCAAACTGCACTCCATCTTCTGAGATAAACCTCTCCGACTGAAGAATTGAATATTTATGAGATCGAATCTTACTGACGGTGGCATTAGGAGCAATCCATGCATTTTCAGTCTTGGGGTATAGATCATAGAGAGGCAGCTTCATTCTGTGCTTGCTGACTTCCTCCAAATAAGCGATCTTTGGCTTTTCAACTTCTCATAAATATATTTTATATTAAACTTCTAAAATAGGAGAAGATGAGCATCACTGGTAGGTGTATATAATTAGAGGTTTCGTTCGTTCTGGTATGAAAGTGAAACTTACGATTGCTGAAGGATCTGCAGGCTCTTTGGAGGAGAGAGGCCTGCTTTGAGATTTGGGTCTGCAGTTTGTTTGCTATCATTTTAGAAATTATAATTATTAACTTATTAAATTATAATACTGTAAATTCTTCTCTTAAGCTGAGCGCTAATTACATTCATTAAAATCAGCTACATTAACTTTGCTCTATTTGGATGATAGATGATGATTTAATTCGACTGTTTAACTAACTTAAACACTTAGATTGCAAATGAAGAAAGATATAAACAAAGATGCAGAGATTCCTCATTTTGGGATAAATCACACAGCCATAATAAACAAATAAGACTTGTTTGTTGCCTAGACTATCTAAACAAAGTATTTTAATGAATTAAAAATTAAAAAAAGAAGATAAAGAAATCATTCTTCAAATAAATTAAGACTATACATTACAAATTGTTTAAAATATTTATGTAATTTAAATAACAACGTACAAGGCAAGAGACAATAAACTGAGAGCATGATTATTAGAATGTTTATGGAATTAGTGCAAAGGATGATCTAATTCTAAGGAGTGTTTGTATATGTCTTAATTCTAACAATTTGTTTTATATTATGCTCTGCTTCATCCTTAGACTCATATTTAATCTAAATACAATTAATTTTTAAAGTAAAACTCTGAGTCCTTTCTTTTATTTAACTCAAATTATCTCGAAATGAATACTAAAATTACTAATTTAAGAACCTTCTTTTTTTAATTTTGTTATTGATAGACTCACTTGGAGGGTTCGTGGAGGGTGCCAACAATTTGTAATAAATTTAAATTACTTTTGATGAATATCCCTCTTTAGTAAATGTCATCATCTCTGTAGATGTAGTACTCAACGTTGTCTGCAAGGGTAACCTTAGAGCCGCCATACTCGGGTAGGAGCACGGTGTCGCCTTCCTTCACGTTGACTTGCTTGATCTGTCCGTTGTCCATGTATCTGCCTGGGCCCACTGCGATCACAGTTCCGAAGTTCAGCTTCTCAGCTGAGTTCTCAGGAAGCAAGATTCCGCTCTTGGTCTTGGTGACGGGGTCTACCTTTCTGACGAGGACTCTGTTCAAGAGGGGTCTGAGTTTATTGAAAGCCAACATGATTTTTCTAGAAGGAGTGTGAACTAATAAATTAAATTATAACCTCACGATTATCAAACCAATTTTAATTGCTAGCAATAATATATAGAGGGCAAATATGTTGAGAAAAAGGCAATTAAAAGAAAGATTTGAGTATCAGATCGTACTTAATACAGTATGCATCACAGTAAAAGTGGGGAGTTTTATACCTCTTGCAATGATGATTGATTGGATTAGATGGACTTTAAAGATCAAAGTTTATATCTTTCTATAAGTTAAACTTAATCCTAAATATCTTCTATCACTCGAGACTCAAGATAAAATATAAAAAATATGTATTTGGTATTTTAAGATGGTTGACAAGCTAGTACCCGCAGTTGCAATTAGAGCTACCAAGCTCCTCATCAATGGTGAATTCGTTGACTCAAAGTCAGGAAAGACCTTCACTATTCTAAAATTTAATCTAAATTCACATCGCGCAATAAAGTTTAATTTGAATATACAGTGAACCCAGGCACTGAAGAAATCATCGCCTCAGTCCAGGAAGCTGGTGCCGAGGATGCTGAGTTAGCTGTATAGGCTGCAAGAAAAGCATTCGACGAAGGTGAATGGAGAAACATGCCTGCATTTGAAAAGAGCAAGCTTCTTCACAAGCTTACAATAAATGAGCTAATAAAATGAATTTGAGCTAAATTTAAAGCTTGCTGACTTGATTGAGCAAAACTTAGATGAGCTTGTAGTTTTGGAGTCTATGGATAACGGAAAGCCTGTAAGCATGTGCAGAGCTCTAGACTTCGCTGGTGTTGTGTAGACTTTCAGATACTATGCTGGATGGGCAGACAAGATTCATGGCCTAAAAATTTATAGATCTTTTCATGGAGTAGTTGCAGCCATCATCCCTTAAAATCTGCATTTATTATTGTGATTAGATTTTATATGAAGATTCATGGTCAAACTATTCCCATTTATGGAGATTATATGTGCTTCACCAGACCAGAGCCAGTTGGAGTATTTAAGATATAACAATCATCATCCCTTGGAACTTCCCAGCTTTGATGCTTGCCTGGAAACTTGCCCCAGCCCTTGCTGCTGGTTGCACCGTGGTTTTGAAGCCAGCTGAGCAGACTCCACTTTCAGCTCTTAGAATTGGTGAATTGATTGTTGAGGCAGGTTTCCCTCCTGGTGTTGTTAATATCTTAACTGGTTATGGCTCTTTTAATTTTGCAAGGCTCTTGCTCAGCATGCTCTTGTGGACAAAGTTGCCTTCACTGGCTCAACTGAGGTTGGATACGAGATTATGAAGTCCTCTCATGTGCACAACATCAAGAGAATCACTCTTGAGCTTGGAGGTAAATCTCCTTGCGTAGTCATGGACGATGCTGATCTTGAGTCAGGCCTTGCTATCGAGGTTTCTCAGTTTGCCACCTTCGCCAATTCAGGCTAATCATGTGTTGCCGCTCAAAGAGTCTAAGCAAATAAGTTGGGAAGTTAACGAAAAGATATACGATGAATTTGTCAAGAGAGCAGTCGAAGCCACTAAGAACTAAAAGATGGGACATTTAAGAAAGAAATGATTATTCTGATTCTGAGTATGGACCAGTTATTGATAACGAGCAGTTCACAAAGATTGATCATAATTGTCTAGCAAGGAGGTAAACTTCTGTGTGGAGGCAAGAGACTTGGAGATAAGGGATTCTTTATTGAGCCCACTATAATTGCTGATTGCACAGATGACATGACTATCAACATATAATTGAGGTTTTCGGGCCAGTTCAGCAAATCCTGAAGTTCTCAACTCTTTGAAAACTTAAAGAGAGCAAACAGCTCAAAGTATGGCTTGGGAGCTGGTATCATCACCAGAAGTCTTGATACTGCCATGACCTTTGCTAACTCTGTCAGAGCTGGGTCAGTTTATGTCAACTGCTATGACACCTCTGATGCTTTGAGAATTTACATTCGGAGGATTCAAGGATTCAGGAATTGGAAGAGAACTTGGAGAGAAGGTAAAACTTTCAATTTCGTTTTATCAAGAGAGGAGAGGGCTGCCCCAAGTGATACAATCTAATGAATCCAGGGAGTAATAATTGATGTGTGTGTGTGTGTGTGTGTTGAAAATTAATTGGACTTTCTTCAACTGACTAGAAGAATAAGTATTAAATTAAAATGTCTTTAAGAAGTGGATCGAGAGCAGGACTCAAGTCTGCTGGCTCTTCTAGGCCTATGAACAGAGCTGAATCGGTGAAATCTCTTGCACAAAGCGGCATGCGAATGGTTGGCACAGCTATTCCCATATAAATAGTTAGAAAGAAGAGAGAAACCCTCTGACATCAGTAACAAAAACACGGCTGTGGTCACTATCGATGATATTGAAAGGATCAAGGAACAATCATAAAAATAGTAGAATCTTATTCTTCTATAATTATAGATTATTGAATGTGCCCTGGTTCCATAACAGTCGGAATAAGAATTTTTCATGAAGCAGCGAAAAGAGCTGCAAGATAAGTCCAAAGCCAGAGTTTAAAATTGGCCAAACACTATCGAAGCCTAACGTAAAAAGAGGGAAGAGGAAAAACTCAAAAGACTCTACGATGAAGAAGTAAGTGCATTGAAATAAAGGTTTGAACAAGCTCTAAACCTGGCCAAATTTGAGTTTTTTTCAAATTTAATAATCACACTTATTTGAAGTTATAGGTACACATATATTGTTCTATTGGAGAAAAGAATTCAAGCAATTGAGGCTGCTAACAAGAAAATGCACGACTAATAAGATCAAGTGAAACTCACTATAGTTAAAAAGAAAAGAGAACATTGACAAGAACATTGAATAACAGTGGTAGGAGCTTAGATTGATATAGTATTGAAATTAAGATAAGCCACATAAAAAAGTTAAAGAACGACAGATTGGAGGGACGACTTATAAAGAAGTAGGTTGAAGAAAATATGGAGAATGAGAGAAGAAATAAAAGAGCTAAGAATAGAGAAGAATTCAAAAGAGCAAACGGTATAGAAAATAATAGAGAAGTAAGAGGTTAGACAAAAGCTCATTAACACTCGGAAAGTTCTTTATTTCTAAGAGATGAAGAAATCTTGAATAAGCAAGTTTCCGAAGCTTAAGAAAATTAAGCTAGACTTTTTGAAGAGAAGGAAAGGAAGAGATTGGAAATGCAGTAGTAGATTGAAAAATCAAGGAAACATCAAATCGAAAAGAGACAAGTAGAGAGACATGGAATGATGAAGGACGAGAAAGAGTTTGCCGAGTTTTGGAAAATTAGAAACGAAGAGTTGGCTGTCATGGAAGAGCAGGAGAAAGAGGAGATCAGATAGAGAAACACAGAATTGAAAAGTTATTAGAAGCGCCAGGCTGATGCTAAAACTTAGAGAATTGAGGAAGAGTTCAAGAGAGAGCTTGGAGAAGCTCATAAGCATAGAGCTCTTTTAGACTAGAACGAGAAATAATTCTACTCATACGCTGAGAGATGCATAAAGGAGTGGCAAGATCTAGGAAAGAATGTGACTCCCCTTATTTTAGAGCTCAAGAATTATAAGAAAAATGTGATATGATTGAACTTTGCGGATCGAAAATGATCATTAGAATGTGAATTATCGCTCAAAATTTTCTGATATTTGGCTAAATTTAAAAATTAAGCTATTTGTGGCTAAAATATTAATTCATTATGGCCCCACAGTCGGCAAGGCTAGGGTACTACTTTTAATATGATCTGGTATCAAAGAGTCTATGTTCACGAAAAGTATTTTAAATGCAAAACTGGAACATCCTCAGGATCCTGATTCTAATATATAAGACAAAAAGATTCTCAGATACATTGACTAAGCTTAAGAGCAAGGAAAATAAAGTGAGTTGACTATCATAAAGGAAGAGGTTTACAAGATACTCAACTCTTGAGGAGGTAATCAAGAGAGAAAATATTTCATTTTCTGATGCAAGCACTCCATTCGGAGGATTTATTTGACGAAATTCATAGAGAGAAAGGACTCTCTCAATACCTGGAACACAAGACTGTCATTATCAAGAAATCAAACTTAAGTGATTATCATCAGATAGAAAACCTTATTCTCAACTCTTATTTATCTCCCCAGAAAACTTTATCTTGATTTCTCAATTACAATAACATAAAACTTTTGTAAAACACTAGTTATGCTTTATTTTGAGGATAGCTATTCCAGGCTAAAGAAGAGAGATTAAATTTCTAGTGATTTTATTTGAAGTTTGATGTGATTTATAAATGTGTTTTAGATGGAGCGACGAAGAATAGATGAAATAGAGGATCAGATGAATCTCGAGAAAAGAATCTTGGAGTGTTTATTTATATCACTTTAGATAAAGTGAAGGCCTTTCATTCTAAGATGCTTCTTTGCGATGTAATCCAGGAAAGAGAAGCCCAATTGGATCTTAAGAAAAGAAAAGAGAACTAAATTACTTAATCCCTATCTTTATCATCATCATCATCATTTCTGTAGAGAGCTTGAGTTAATGTAGATGGATGACTATGACTAGAAGATGGCTGAGAAACTAGCTGCACAGCACAAGAAGAAGATGGATACGGCCAAAGTTATCAAGCAGCAACTTTATGATTTCAAGATAAGCAACTAATTTTTACAGAGAAGAATACAAGAATGAGAGGAGAAAGGAGCTTGAAAGAAAGATGAAACAAGCTAAGAATAGGAGTGATTATAACTTATCAAACGATGAGTTGCAGGCTTATAATGCAGAGCTCAGAAGAAAGGAAGCGCTCGAAGAGGAGAGAATCAAAGAGTATGCGAGAAAGAAGGAACAAATGGATAAATTAAGGAGAGATAAGGAGGAGTAGAAGTTCAAGGAGAAGTAGTTTCAAATTATAATTCGTAGAAAGCTCATTGAAAAGCAAGCAGCGCATCTTGCATCAGTTAAAAACAGAGATGAAAAAAGGGTTATTCATTTCTGAAGCTGAAGAGAAGGCGGCTAGACTTTTAAATGCTATACAATATTCTTCTATATGAATAGGATAAAAGGATAAATTGATAAATAAGAGATAAAGAAAATGAAGAGAAGAAACTAGGAGTCAAGACTCCCTCTGGTAAGAATTTTAATTTCTTTATAAAAAAATTGATGCTTACTTTGCTTCTTCTTAGAACCGAATAAAGAAGATTATGCAGACAAATAAGGAAATAGGCAAGATCTAGAGCACAACTCCTCTCTTTATTGCGAAAGCTCTTGAGATCTTCATTGAGGACATTTCTAAGTTGGCAGCAGATGCCGCAATCAACAACTTTGATTCAAAGATCCAGCCTTGCCATGTGTAAGCTAGAAAACCTTCTCCCTCACAATTTTGTTAGGAAGTAAATTATTGAGAAGAATGAGAAATTTGCATTCTTGAGAGGATCTGTTGAGAAAGTCCCTGACATGGTCATCTCACCCGAAGTAATTAAGCAGCAGGAATAAGAGAGGAAGCTCTAGTAGCAATTAATAGAGCTGCAGAAAATCTAGGAAGCTTAAGCCGCTGCTGCCGCTAGCTAGCAAAAGGGTAGCACCAAGGTATTAAAGTCCAAGAGAAGTGCTGCAGCTGTGGCTTTATCCAAGATTGAATAGTTGAAAGAGGGAGATTATTAAAATCACATATATTATGTTTGTCTTGTTAGACTAACACAAGGCATCGGTCCTCCCGACACCTTCTAAAATCTCATTGAACATCCCTCAGGCTCCCAAATAGACAGAGGCCCAAGGTTCAAAGAGAAAGGAAAAGGCTGCTAGAAAGGAAGAGGAGGCTGAAGTCAAAGAGTCTAATATGATCAAGATTTAGCAGAGTGCCAAGCCACCTGCTAACGCTGCTAAGAAAGTCTCTCCGATCAAGCAGTAGGCCACCTCATCAACTGCCTCAAGCTTAATCCAAATCAAGTCTGGAGCCGCTCAGTCCTTTGTTTATTTGAATCATTGATTTACAAAGTCTTCAAATGGAAATGGAGCAACTAAGATCCAGATTAAGAATCAAGCTCCCTCTGCACCAGCTCAAACTTAGCAGACTAAGACTTCAGCAGCCAAAAAGACTGTTAATGCCAAGAAGAAGAAAACTGAGTGACTGATTTTAATTTACTGACAAGAAGCTGAATTGATGTCAAGATTTAATTAATTTCTTTCTTTCATGAAAACTGCGCATTAAGGATTTATGAAATTATTAGAAGTCTAAAAGAAATATACTTCGCTTTAATGGACCCACTGTTCAACAAACTAGTCCCTTAATCAAAAGACAATATTTTCGTTATTCCACCTGCTGGCAAAACTTTCATCACAGGATTAGCAAGTTCAATAATTTAATTTTATATTTAAGTTAATACGACGAGACTGCATACGATGAAAGATTATTGGCATAGTATATTAGCAAGCAAGAACTGCAAAAGATAGTGTCAAGTATCAACGAGGAATTGATGGACAAGTGGCCTTGCACTTTTTGCCAGCTGATTGGTTATTGCTTTTGCCCTTGCACCCTGGGGTTGAGTTTTCTGGTACCTGGTTGCTAGATAACCGATGCTAAGTATCACTTAAGAAAGCTGCTTTCTAAAATAAATAGGAGAGCTCTTATTACTCAAATTAATATTTAACTTTATTGGTATAGTCTAAGATTATGTTTGTAATAAGAGAAGAGGTCTCTATCTGATGTATAGATAGTATTGCTCCACTTCCTGGCTTGAACTGCATATCCTCAATCCCTCTCAAGGCTACTTAGACATCCAAATTAAAAAGAAAAGTTAGGATAAATCTACAGCTTCTAGTCATGATGATAAATTAGATCATCTTATATTTTTCAGTTATAAAATGAAAAACAAAGGTAGCTTAATACAAGTATTCAAAGGGCTTAGATTCAAGCCAGACTGCTGGAAAATACACATAATATTCATTCAATCCAAACAAATCAACAAAATGACTAAGAAAACAGACCTTTAATTTTACCTGATTTTTAAAAGATTGACAGTAGAAATCATACTGATTAAATTACGAGAAGTCAAATTGAATTAGGAAATCAAAATTATCAGAAATGATCAAACTAAACATAGTTTTACAAAGAAAGAATATTAAGGATCAATATTGTTAAATGCAAATATACCTTAATCAAGTCGAAGCTAAAACCACTGCTTTAAATAATTTTAAAATTAATTTAACTGCGACTATTGAATAAATAAATAATTTACCTTAATGAATTATTTTTGTATAATATATTTAGAGTATATTTTTTATTTTTAGCTGCTTCCTTTCTATTAAATTCACTTTAATTTTAGATTTCTATTTAAGAATTATTTGATTGTGAGATAGTATGCTCCTCCTTTCCTATTAATCTTCTATCTGATTAATCTTGGACCGAGAGTCTATTGGTCTAGCCACTAGAAATTTTAAAGTTCAAGCTATTTAAGTTTTGGTAGTTCTTATTCTCTAAACTTAATTTATTTTTCTTTCCTTATACTCCTTCTAGATTATGTTTAGCTGTACTTGAGCTATTTTTTATAGTTAGGTGGTGGCCTGTAAATTTTTCAAAAGCATTTCCTCAACTGAGGTAAGTTTCTTTAGCATCCTCTGTTTATAATACACAAATTTATGCTTCAAATAATTAATAAAAATTATAGAATTATAAGTAATCTTATCTTGCACATCAATCCTCTTCACAGACTCTTGGATTTATAATTTATAAAGTAATAGGTGGACAATTAAGTTAGTTAGATCCTTCTCTCGGTTAATTTTCTTAGTTCGAGTTAGACTCCAGATAATTATAGCAAGCGTAATAATACTTTTAATCAACTAATAGGATTAACTAGCAGAGGAGGATATTTAATGTCTTGAGTCGTTATTGAAACTCTTATTCACCAGGGATTTCTCATTCTTATAGGATAAGGTATGCACAGAGGGGATTTCTATCGAAGAGGAGACTGTTCCTTTATCAAAATTAAGAATAATTATAGCTACATAATTTGAGTGAGGGAAGGAAGTTGCTATCTCTGATATCTATATAAAAAAAAAGATTTTAATTTACTCAAAATTAAAGATGAACTAATCATACCTGATATAATTTACATAGATCATTGAAATTGAAGAGGCTATGCTATGTTATTGGATTTATGAATAATTTTGCTTATAATTTTACTCAAGTTGATACTGATGACTTCATAAAATATTTTAATTAGTTTATTATGGTATGGATTTTACATCCCTTCAGCAAATATAACTTCTGCTGAGGCAGAATTGAGTAAGTTCTATTGCTCTCCAATCGACTTAGAACTATTCTGCGTGGTTTCATTTTTACACTCTAAGATGGGAGGAGAAAACATTTTCCTAATTTAGTTAGAAACTTATTATAATTATAGAGATGAATAAATGTTTAATTCTAGAACGAATTTTATCCCAATTCTTACTCTTACATATTTTCAGAGGAATCTTTGAATAGAGAGACAATAGTCTTCTTAATTATTTTGCTCAGTGAGTGGGTTGACTCTAACTTCCTGCACGATAGTTAATAGCACCACTGCTAGGATGATATTTTCTGCCAGTTCAAGCACCTCGACGATCCAGGGCTCAATCACCAACTTTGTCAACCCTCAGAGTGTGCAAACTATCTCCAATATTCAAATTCAACTCAATAGTGGAAGCACCACAACCATTAAGGCTTATACACTCTCTGCTTCACTCTCCAATTTCCAAGCAGCTTAAATAAAAATTAATTTTAGAGAGCTACATTCAAAGATAAAAAATAAAGGTATTATCAATTATTCTCATTTAATGATTGACTGCAACTCTTTCATCTTCAAGTGTTATTGTCGGAGCAACAGGTGCCACTCTTAGCTGTACAATCACTCCTAGCACTATATTTAAAGGCTCTGGAATATCTCTATTCGCTTGAATAGTGTTCAGGAGCCATGACTGGAAAGAGTATAACTGCATTTTGATTATATTCAAAGCGGCTCATCACTATAACTCTCTTTTGTCTATTCGATATCAGATGAACGATATAAATATTTCAAGCATAATTTCTAATCTGTTCCTGTGACGTAGAACTGTTTTATGAGGTTTAAATTTATTGTGATTTGATGCTATGGTCCCAACTAAGCAGGATATTTTTGGAAATTTTCAAAATCTGTGAACATAGCTAGAGTGCAAGTTACAGCTGGTTTCAACCTACCAGCCTCATCTTTGACATCTGGATCAATATCGAATATTCTTGTCTCAAATGTTGGGTCAAATATCATCCAGACATACGCAAACTACTCAATTTCATTTACTCCTTAGCAAGCATTGCCAGCTACTACTTCTGTAATTGTGATTACATTTCCCTCCCTGATTTAAATTATGAATTTACTAAATATGATTTCACTTCCAACATCTGGATGTACCATAGCAGCCCGAAGTAGCTTGTTTTCAAGCACAGCCACTTGCACATTTTCAGGATTAAAATATCTCTTTAATAGATAGATATTGAGTCCATTTACTCTAGCTTATGATGGAACAACTTCCCTATCTGTCACAATCTACAGAGCTCTAAATCCAACAAGTCAGAGAGATGCAGGCACGTTTTCTGTCTCAACTTACATTTAGATTTCAATGATAAAACATTGGCCAAATTATTCCGACTGGGGGTTCTATTACTAAATCCACAGATGTAAAAATCGTTTCTCCAACCACTTACCTCAACGATCAAACTTACACTTTCTACATTGTGGTTCAGCATTCAGTTCCTCAAAATGGCTTTATCAACTTTACCTTACCCTCTTCTAAAAAAATATCATGACTCTCTAATATTGTAAATGAGCTGTAGTAAGCTCTCATCTGATTCAAAAAAATATGAAACTCAAAGTCTTCTCAAGCATATCAACGATTGCAGCTGGAAAATAATTCCAATTTACCATCACGAATGTTAGAAATTCTGTCAGTACTAAGCCGTCATCTGCTTTTTCAAACATCATATGAATACAACGGAGGGCTATGGGATTTCATAATACGTTTCTAGCACACTTATAGTGACTACAGCAACCTCTTCAGATATTTGGAATAGGAAATTAACCTAAAGCAATAAGAATCCAAGTGTTATAGCTAGCTATTCTATCGTATTAAATATATATTAGCGTATTTACCACTGTAAATGGCCTGCCTCCTACAACTGCCATGACTGTAAACACTCCCTCTATCATCACTTTAAACCAAGATTCCACAACATGCTATGTATCTCTTACTTCAGTCATCTAAGGAGTGTGCAGTATATCTAAGTCAATAATCTAGATCACTAATGCATTTTTATATTTCATATTTTTCATTTACAGGAATTACTGGCTCAGCTTATGTAGGAGAAGTGTCTATCGTATTTCAAGCCTACAATCCAGGGGATAATTCAAATCTTCAGAGTATAATTCTTCGTACTACACAGATAGCACTTTCGTTTACCGAATCAACAAAATAGATAATGGACTCACTCCAACTCTCGAGTGTAACTATCCCTGCATGCTCTGTGATCAAGACAACCCAGATTTTTGTACTTAGTGCTTTACAACAACAAAAAATTGTAAATTTAGAGATATAAGAGTTCGGATTAGAATAAAATAAATATAGACTTTCAATAAATTAAGAGTGAGAGAGGATTATAATTTAACATGGGAGAAAATTTTAAATCTCACCAGCCTAATTAAAGTAAACTTTAGCATAATTCTTTTTATAAAATTAACTTTATTTAAAGCATCCATATTTAAATTAGATAAAACCTTATGGTTTATTTTGAAAAATGGTTTTCAGAGTAGAAGGCTACTCTAGCTTATTCTTATTTATCTATTCCAAAGCCTGGTGATCGGACAAGGTAAGAATAAATTGCTAAATTTTGTATAGAGCAATTCCTGGCACAAGTATATCAGTAAGCAACTATATTTTAATAATTATGATTTAAACTCAGTTGTATCTGCGACGACAACTTTGAGCTTCCAGTTATTTTTGAATACAGTGAGGATAGTTGCAGCTGATACGCTCTTCATTTAAAACTAGTAATTTATTTATTATTATCAGATGGAGCTGACTCTTCTCTCTCGATGGTAGTGAGTATAGATATAAAATAATTAATTTGTGGAGTATAGGCAGTTTTAACAACCCCATTAGTACCCAATCAATATTTTATAAGCTATGTTTATAGTCTAAGCGTACACCTCCATACAAATGAAGTTTTCCTTGTCTGTTCTTCACTTCTTTTATTTTATGAGGATTACCTTCCCAGCAGATTTCACTTTGGATTCGCAGTTAACTCTGATTACAGGAACTGGTGTGTTTCAGTATTCATCCAGCTCAACTATAATCCAAGCTCTTTCGATAGATTTAACAAATAGGATAATCATAATTCCAGCTTGCTAATATCAATATGGTCCCAACTAAATATATTAATATTTTTCTTCTCTAATTTAGGAAAGATTTGTTAGAATTGGTTATTAGATTTCAAGCGTGAATTACTTGGTAGCATCAGGCACCAGCTCAACTGGCCAAATATAGGCAATAGTAAATTCCTTGTTACCCTCTGAGCTGACTATCTCTAGCACCTCTCTTGTTGCAAGTAATTGCTGCAGTATATTACATTTTAATTTGAATAAATAATTTTTAATGATGAAGATTGACTCCTCTTCTTCAACTGACTATTTCACTGCGACCATGACTGCCCTCTCTTCTATAACCTCCATCAATGTATATTTATTTTTATCACAGTTGATCTAAGCAACACAACAAACAACGCTGAGAATGCGATTAAATAATTTCCTCCTGAAGTGACCCTCCCTGGAGCAAGTTTTTATAATTAAGCACACATGATGATTAAGCTAAATTAAGGTAAATTTGACATTTTAAATAGAATTTGAAATCATAGCATTTTATGGAATCAACTTAAATGGGAAACAAATCACCAAGTTTAGTTTCTAATTCCATTGATAAACACCATAACCAACTAGGACATTAGCACTATGAAAACTCAAAGTCAGAGAGCCAAGCTAAACAATCTCAAAGCGCATAGCAACAAGTTTAAAATGCTCAGAAGTAAGCAGCTTAAAACTCTGACAGTGAAGAAGATAGAGAAAACTATTCGACTCCTTCGAAAAAGCATTAACCAAATCAATCTCAAACAGACACAAACTCCTAAACTCATAATAATTCCTATAATGTTAAGATCACTTAAGTTAATGAGGAAAATCAATAAGAGTCAAGATATGATGAGGAGGATGATTATGATGAGGAAGAGGAGGATAAATAGAACTCATAAGTCCAGAATACAAAGGAGAAAGCAAACAGAGAAGATCGAGAAGTAGATTCCCATTCAAACTATAGTCTTTTAATATTTTTTTTCTTCTTAATGTAGAAGGTTTAATCCAGCATTAAAAGATATCTCAAAATAGAACTTCGATATTGCTGACGAGATCACACGACTCAACTTCAGGCTCAGAGTGCTCTTACTGCTATGGCAAAAGAAAGATCCACACTGGAGAGGTGATTGAAAATCTGAAACAACATAAGCAAGGTTTCGCAAGCTTGAAAATGAGAGCTGATGATTATGAATACCTCCTTTCCTAGGGATGTGAAATATTTTATTTTTGTTTTGGCTACGGGAGAAGTGGAACTTACTTTTACCACAGAAAATTTTAGAAATCTTGTTGCGAGACTTACTAATACAGAGTTGATGCTGCTTAATTCAAGCCCTCACTTGCTTAGAAGAAGGCGGTGAAAAAGTTTAATCGGTATATCTAGTTTGGAACTACATCTGCAGCAGAAGCGAAGAATATAGTTTAAAATTGGTCTAAAAAACAAGCATAGGAGGAGGAGAAGTACCAATAGAGTAGCCCAGAAGAGAAAAAATAAAGTCAAAAGATAAAGAAATTAATTGATCCCAATGACAACGTGAAGATTAAGTAGATTGTTTTTTTTAAAACATAATGATTTTTTTTAATTATTGAGGAATATCTAAAGGAAGAGCTCATGAAATTAATTCCAGAGAAGGCTGAAAGCATCAATAAACTAACTAAAGTTAATTTAACAATGCAATCTCATTTATTTTAAGTTTTGCAAAATAAAACTCACAAATGTCTTTCTAGCAATATTTTGCTTGTGATCAGAGTTTAAAAAGAAAGATTCCAAGAAATTTATAACTAATTAGAAGAAAATTTGCCAACGGAATTAAAGATTTTTATCAAGGTAAACTCTCAATACTTTAGTATAAATTTTTCCTTTTAAGGTCGAAATTTTCGGGGGAATAAAAATAGAATTCATCTACCCAATCTGCTATAATAAGGGTTGTTTTAAATTTTCTTCTGGGATATCAAGTATCTTTAAAGATTTAAAATTATCTTTTATTAATCCCATATTCTCCTTTTTGCTTAGTGTACTTATTGTCTTGTAATATCTAATTACAATATGAAAATATAAATAAAAAATGGGAGTGTTGCAATTTAATCATTTTTAAAGAATGACTTAACTAATGTGAGAATAAAATTATTTTTTTAAAAAAACATTAGTCCATTGATTTTTTGGATGAATCTGATTCTTTCTTTAAGAGAAAAACTTCGACTTATTTTAAAAATACTTCTTTTTTTCAGAGAGAATATAACTCTACTCCCCGAAATTGAAAGCGGATTCATAAATTTTTACAGAACAGGAGAGAATGGAAAAAGTATTTCAAAGAAAAGAGAGACTAAAATAGTATAAAATTAACCAAATAAAAAGAAAACCCGGAAGTAATCTGAGAATAAAGAAGAGTATTTAATAAAAGAGTATGAAGCAAATCACTATAAAAATTATTTCCTTGAATATGATCCTTTCCCAGATTTGCCAGACTCACAGTAACCAGTTCACAATTATACAGTAGAAATAAGAAGAGCCTTATTTACTGATGAGCTTTATTAGCTGTATAAAAAATATGAGAAAGCAGTCCATAAGAGAGATAGAGATGAGAAATGTTTAAAAACTTTTCTCTGTAATAGCCCAATCTATGATCAAAATTTCGACTTAGACATAGTCCAAAGAGAAAGCTTCAGAACATTTTTAATTTAATTAGCGTATATAAGGCAGAAGAAATCGATGAATAGTTTAGGAAACACAAAGATGTGGACTTAGGTGTGAATCCAGGAAAAGGCACCTTCCACATTTATCACAGAATAGATGGAAAACTGGTGGCAGTTAATGTCATTCAAAATATAATTTAAAGCATTTTTAATATCTATGATGCTAATTTTGAATTGACATCCTAGAGAAAGTTTTTGTGAGTGGCTATTGTCTATACGATTCAGATTACTCATTCTTAAGCCTTGGGGTAGTAACTGTGGTGAGAGAGTTTGAATATGTGCGAATGCTGAAGTAGAAAGGCTTTAGACCGTTTTTGAAGTGGTACTAGCTGGGTGACATGGTGGTGACCTGCCCCAAAGTAAATTATAAGTTAAACTACAAGCCAGGGTATGTGATTTGCCCTAGAATTAAGACTCTCGTCCCTATTGAAAAATGCTTTTTTACATTAAATTTTGCTTGGAGAAGATAAAGTAGTTTGCCGAAATGAGTATAGAGGAGAAAATGGCCATGCCTAACTTCTAGATAGATGATAGTTCTTGGGAGGGGCCTACCGAGAGCGAGTTCTTTTCGCAGATAAGTAAGCCCATGCTTAAAACCATACCTGTAATTTACGACAATATTTATAAGATCAGTCTTTCAAACCTATCTCTATATTTAAAATTTATTATAATTCTTTTAATATCGCAAGAAGGCTAGAAGCTTATCATAGCTATGATTGTAGAATTGATACAATACGCTGGCAGAGATTTTCTCAGGAGAGCTCTTAATAATTTATTATATTGAGAGTAATGTTTGAACTTAAGTATCCACCTAAGACTCCAGAGTAGCTCTTAGAAGAGGAGGAGAAAAAGAAAAAGAAAGAAGAAGAAAAATAGTTGTAAGAATAGACTTAGAAATAAAATTAGGAGGATTCTAATTAGGAATTCTAAGGTGTGGAGAATTAAAGAAACTAGGATGACTTAAATCAAGAATGAAGATCTTTTATTTAACATTATGTATTATCTTGCTCTAAATTTTTGAAAATAAGTGTCGATTTAAAGAGTAATTCAGATTATCCTTAATCTAATCACTGGGGTTTCTTGTATGTTCCAGTTATAGTGTTGAAAGTCTATCTCGCTCTTTAAGAAGCTCTATGATAAATAGTATTTAATCATTTAAAAAACTGATAGTTGATGTCGTTTAACTTAGGCAACAATTCCTCATAAGGAACATTAGAATTCTTGTTTCCATACTTGAGGGATTCTCTGTTTTAGATATTGAAATCAATAAACTCATGACCTCTTCCTTAGTCAGTCGTGGGAGCCATGCTAAGTGCTTTGTAAGTTCTCTCCATGGAACTCTAAAGTGATTGTCTGTTATTGTTGCTGTTTGACTAGTCAATGGGATTTTAGCTATGATTTTCGGAGATTTTCTCAAAGTTGTTTCCATTCTAATGAGAGCCTAAGTTATAGTCTCTTCCCTAATCGTTCTCATGAGATGCATGCTATCTCATTACTTAAGTAACTTCATTGTGGTTTATAGCATAAGGCTGGGTGCTTTGACTTGCCATATAATCAAACTTTTGGCTGCTGCTTAATGCTCCCTAAGAAGAACCTGGATAAGAGGGAATATTCTGGGGTTGCTAGAGATATGAGTTGTGATCCTTAATCGTAGTAACAGGCGCTGCATTTGTATTCAAACCAGCGAGAGAACCAGCACTTGGGTTATGTATCATGTTTCAAAAATCAATATTTCAATTAAGTTCTCAGCATTAAACTGGAGTGAATTTCTTATCAATGCTTGCTTTGAAGGATCATGCTTGAGGCTCTGATTTACATTCTCACCCTCTCTTTAAATCAATGCATTAGAATATCCGTTATCTCGGGCTGTTGATTCATATTTTCTCATTTCATTTTCAAGAGTGTCATTAAATAGTCTATCTATCTCTGAATTGTCTTTCGCACTTTGATATTACTACTACTACTAGTCTTGCTAATCCATAAACTAAATTTTCTTTGTCTAAGCGGGAGAATACTTCTAAATTAAAGCAGAAACCTTCTCTCTATCTTCTTTCTCCAACTGACCTTATATCTTTTGCATAAGTTGCTTATCTTAGATGTTCTTAAGCGACTGAGTTGGACTGAAGTTCTTCTAATAGTTAGTTTGAAAAGTACTTGTTAAGTTTCCCACTCCTTAATAGCCGCTCAAGCCTCCACCAATCGAATTTATAAAACTTAGAGTAGAAAATAATCTCAGCGTGGCCTCTTTGCATGAGTTCAGTATCAATCTAAATAGGCTTTGCAAGCTTCATAGTCTTCTGATAATCCATCCTAGCTGGTGAATAATTGGCTTTGTACGAGGTTTAGTACTGATAGTTTTGCTACAAGTTTGGCATTGAACTAGTGTTCAAAGATCTTCTTAATCCTTAATAACTTTGGTCATTTTGCTGAAGAGCAGCTGGAGCGATGTGGCCTTGAGTTACAGGTAGTGTTTGATTCTGGTGCTACTAGTCTTAAATTTGCTAGTTTAAGATGTCATGAGACTCGTTTTTGTAGGTCTTGGTGTTTCCAGAAGAGTTACCTGCGTACCTAGATTCATCCACTCTTATGCCATGGAGCTTAGGCTTCGCACCTGTAATGTCATCAGTCCTGAGAAGGCGTTGCTCATAGGTCTTAAAATGATCAGGGTTTTAAGGCGCCAAGGTTATCCCACCATTTAGATGTCTGTAGCCGGCAGGTAGCAATTAGCTCGTGTTCTGAACAATATAGCAGAGGGATAAGAGATGAAGTGTATTCAAGTATTTTCGAAAACAATTTTTCAATAATTTACTCAAAGATTTTCCTTACAGCTGTCAAATTCGCTCCTAAACTCAATCTGTGAGTTTTCTCCTACTGCTCCACCTGCGCTTGTTCCTTTTGAAGCAACACATCTGGTCTGGCTCCGGTATACTAAAAGAGTAACTTTACTTAATGCTGATGCTTACACCAACAAATCTTCTTGGGGCTGCTCCTTCAATGTCATCGATATTCAGCTTGTCTCTGCCTCCTTTAAGAGTTGAATAGAACTGATTGGTGCTCTGTCCTCCATAGCCATTATCTGCCCCTCCATTAAAAGGCGCCTGTGAGTAGTTGTATGAACCTGGAAGACCACTCAAGCTCTAGAAGTTTAAGATATAAAACGGAAAGATAGAAGAGGGTTTGAATAGGAAGTTACAACTCACTGCTGAATGATTTGCGTAGGTTCTCTAGATCCCTCCATATGGTTAACTCATTTTAATTTTTTTTAATTATCTAAAGACACTATTTTATTTCCCTATTTCTTCAGCAGAAAAGATAATTAAATAATAATCTAAGCCTCAAAACAATATTTACTGGATAGTAAATAAAACAAAATATCATTTTATAAAATTAGGCATAATATTTTAAACTCTATCAATAAAATTATCATTTTTCATTAAATAATTTCATTAAAAATGCCTATATATAATTTATAATTTTAATGAAACTAAATTATTTTAGAATTCTAAGAATTTTAATTCTTCTCAATAATTCAGCATAATTTAATTTAAAAAATGAAAAAGGTTAAAGACCCTTAATCATAAGGAAAGATAAGAGCAGCTTTTTCTCGTTTGAAAAATCTTGGCTCTCTTCAAGGGAGAATTGAAACTGCCAATTATCTAGGTAACAATTTATATCAGGAAATAATAAAAGTCAAATTTTTTTATGTAGGTGAAAATGTTTTGATGAGATTTGTGACTCCTAGAAAAGTTCTTGGCTTTTCAATGTTTTGCTACGGCCTCTATTTTTTTAGCTTTGCTTAACAGAGCTAGAACACAAAGTATAAAGTAAGTGGTTTTTTATTTCTGATTTAATGAATCTTTTATCTAATTAGAAGGGATATTTATTTTTCTTTAGTTCTCGGTAAGCAGAAGGATAAGTCAATTCACAGGTTTTCTGATGAGCACTCCTCTGCCTCCTATGTTGACTTTATTTTATGGTCTTCTTATTTTTTAATTTGAGAAAGTACATATACTATGGGTTTGGTAAGATCTACGGAGTCAACTTTGACGAAATCAAAGTGGAAGATGTCAACAACTTCAGAACCTTTAATCAGGTAAATAACTCCAAAGTAATAAGCCAATTCTAGTTCTTCACCAGAGAATTGAAAGAGAACGTGAGACCAATTGAAAATGAGACAAACCTGAAGACACTGTGCTCACCTTGCGATGGCAGAGTACTCTCCTTTGGCCCTGTAGACACTATAAACGCAACTCTAGATTGCATCAAGGGTCACAACTACCGCTTGGATGAATTCTTATTTGGAATTAAGGATCCCTAGAGGAATGAGGAGGGAGGTATAGAATCAAAAAGACATCAAGCAACTATCTTAGATGCCATCATTCAAGGAGCAAACAATAGAAACAACAAGATCATGTACCTGGTTATTTACCTAGCACCAGGAGACTACCATAGATATCATTCTCCAGCGCACTTTATTGCAAACTACAGAAGACATATTCCTGGCTATTTGGAGCCTGTGCTACCTGCCTATGTTATGAAACACAAAGATGTTTTGAAAGATAATGAAAGAGTATATGAAATGTATTTATTGAATACAAATTGAGTGAACTTGTTGGGAGAGTGGATCCATGGACTTTTCGCTATAAGTTTTGTAGGAGCTACAAATGTTGGTTCTATAAAGATCAACTTTGATGAGGAACTAAAGACTAACCTGGGAACTCCTGCACAGCCCTTTTTGCAAGACAAAAACTATGCGACTCTACAAACCTCTTAAAACATACTCTCTATACCGTAGAGAAAGAATCTTGATCAATAAACAGACGCATCGCTTTCAAACGATTAAGCAGCAAAGTCTGAGGAAAATTTGACTATAGGGAAGTACTTGCAAGAGTTTGAAATCAAGGACATGGTAGACATTTCAACTAAAGAAGTATAGTTTAACTACTCTGCTCAAAAGGAGGGGCAGTTAAAGTATTTAGTGAATTTTTTGAAAAATTTAATGTAATCAAGAATAATCTACTAAACTAAATTGCATTTCAATAGTAATAATATTTTGGTGATTATCATCTTGTCAGAAAGACTTGATATAAAACTATGGCATTTGAGGAGATCAAATGAGAATCAACTTTGATAGTAATTCACTTTTAGCAGTGTCATCAAGTGTAATCATTTTAAATCCAGTAAGCATTTAAAGGATCTACCTCTAAATGGTAAGTAAAATTTTTAAAGACCTTTTATTTATCTTTGTTATTTGGAATATTATGAATCTTGTTGCTATTTGAGGCTCTCAATAATTAAAATTATATGTCTATTGCTTTGTAGATTATTTTATTTGCTATCATACTTTGTTTTTAAAGAATATGTGATTGGTTTAAAATTTGATGATCCTTATATATATATATATATATATAAACCCCATAACCTATATACTTAGTGAATTAATGAATTGATATTAATGATCATTATATATGATATACACGCTTTCCCAAAATTACAGAAAAGACTTAATTAAGACAACGCAGATCTCACCAATCCAAAAATGCTTATGATCGGGAAAATCAAAAAATTTAAAACCTCAATATTATTCCACCATCTTGTAGAGCTCGAGCGGAGATCACGAATCACTAGGGTTGCACCCCATTATCGTTTTCTCTGCGCCGAGTTAGACCACTTACTAGCTTGGCCTGCGCGCATGCTTTTCACCTCTTTTTCGAATCTAATTTCAAATTAATAATTATTAATTAATAAATCAATCACTACTAATATGAAATCCACTCTCGCAACGCTCTAACCACTCTAATCATTCATGCGCGCACACTGCAACTCATCATCATTCACGGGAAATGAGTTATATTCTTGCTCTACGCATCAAGACTTTCGAATGAGCATAGGCATATGTGCTTTCACTTTTGGTTCCCCGAAAATTTTACACTTTTTATGCGTGCTAAAAATCATCTCTTTCAAGCATAAAGTTTTCCATTTCATTTTTAAGATAGCTACTCTCTAGCTTACAAAAGTTATAAATACACTTTCATTACATTCAATCACAAATTTTTGGGGGATACCATTAGATTCAGATACAATAAGCTATCGAATAGCTTTTTGAAGCACAATATAAAGTAGTTCACTTTAAAATCATACTTGAATAAGAGATTCATTCTATAAAGTAGAATAACGAAGAATCAAAGATTTTTCACTATAACATTTATCATTTTCAACTTTTTAATTCAATAAACTTCAAAAATCAATCTTTATCATCAATCTTCTTCATTTCAAAATTTCTTTTCAAAATCAAATTAGATTAAAATAGTAGAATAAAAAGTATACATTAAATTAAATAAAGAAAAATTTCAAATAAAAATTAATAAGCAAGAAAATAAAAAAAGAGAAATTTTTAAAAAATAAAGTCAATAAAAAGAATGTAAGTATTGAAATGATAAGAATGAAATGATAATAAAATAAATTGCATTCACCAATTTAGAATGCTTCAATATATCTAAAACTTGAAAGCTACTTAACTTTCAGAAGTCAAGACTCAATTTTTATTGATTTTAAATTATATTCATTATAACTTTTGCTTCCTTAAATATAGTTTTTCATCTCTAAATCTGAATATTTGGTTTAGAATTCTGAGTAT